>JAFVLL020023455.1:14196-109559 GCA_021397915.2 Tor tambroides | reverse complement strand
TAATAGTATTCTGAGGATTGACCCGCTGGTTATGAGAATAATCTGATTTACATTTAATAAGCTGGTTAATATGCTACACTGCGTCACTGTCTGATATGTTCTGCTTGATTTCGGAATTATTAGAAGTGAAAGTTTTGCTCAAGGACAAGCTGAAAAAAAACCCTGCAATGTTGTAACATTCACATGCTACTACGTCACTACACAGCACAGGCCCGTCCCTTTTCTACTGACACAAGTGAGTGTGCATGAGTGTATAGCATGGAGCTCACTTACCAGGTGGTGGTGGTGGTGGTATGAGGGGTGGTGTGGTGCTGATGGAGGGAGGAGGGAAAGGTGGAGGTGGGATATTGGGAGGAAAGAAGGGCAACAGCTTTGGGGACAACAGCTCTGTGTCCGAGGACTGCTCTGACACGACCTGAAATCACACAGATACATGTGATCAGTACTCTACTATTTATAGCGATTCGCTCTTTGTGTCCATCAAGCACGCAAAAACACACCTGGATGTTATTTTCATCAGCACTGTGACGTCTTCTGCCTTCCACTCGACTGATGGTCCCTGCTTGTCCTCCGATAACATTGATCGAACCACTCGACTTCCTGCATTCACACCCACACACGCATAAATCAAAGTCGGATCATTATGTTGAGTCCATATGTGTGAGTGAGGAGGATGAAATGTGCGCTGCACACTGCATGCCGTTTAATGAACACAAAAGATCCTGGTTCTTTTTTGCGCTATAGGACACTTGGCACATACACAAACGCACGCAATCTCAGTCAATGCTATTTTCCTGCTGATCTGGGAAATCTCCTCTGATGTGCTCTACAATATTTTTAGCTCATGTACACACAGCAGTTACACACTTGTGCGAATGTGTGGTAGTCGTCACCATTCATAAATCTTCAAGTCCCCTGAAACAAGGCTACAAATACTCTCAGTAATGCACAAATGAACTAGGCGATAACCTATTTCAGTCACTAAAAATTAATCAGATAGAACAGAGTGCATTAAAACTGCATTAAACATTATGCATGCTGCAAGAAAGTAAGCATTTAAGAGTCTGAGTAACACGGCCAGCTTGTCTGCAGAAGTCTCGCTTATTGTTTCTTGCTGGTGAAGTTTGGGACAGAGTCAACTATGGGGGAAAAAAACACATTCAAATTTAAAAGCCTGAAATTGACACACTTCTGGTGTTTCACCTACTTTCAGCAGACATGACAGTGGATTTAAGTACTACCCTCTCATGATTTTATAAAAAAGGACACATAAAAAATTCACACTCTGCAGTCTGCTCTCATCACATGTTCTCTGTATTTTTAATCTCAGCAATGTACGTCATGCAGTAAACATTTTAGACAGATTCCTTCATTGAAAACGATAGATCACCTAAAAATAATACTTCTGTCATCATTTACTCACACAAAAGAAGATATTTTGAGAACATTGGTAACCAAACAGTTTTGGGTACCATTGACTGCAACTGTATGGACTAAAAAAAACGCACACACTGATATTTTGCAAAATATCTTCTTTTAAGTTCCACAGAAGAAAAAAGGCCATAACTGTTTGGAACGACGTGAGGGTAAGCAAATGATGATTTTTTTGGGGGGTGAACTATCCCTTCCCTTGCATTCAGTAATTATCTCTAATTAAAAAAGTTTTACACTAAATAAAAAAAAAACTAGATAAATCATAGATGAATCATTCACAATAACATGCATTCAGTCATTCTGACTTTAAGTAACTCCCATTCATGGAGCATGCAGTCAAGCTGTACCTGAATATGCAAATGAACTCATGTAAACTTGTCCAAAAACACTGCATTTTAATGGGGCTGAACAAGATCGAATGGCAATCTCTGTTAAGGCCCGCTTGATTCGGAAAATGCCACATCATGCTCTGTGTTTAAACGGGCGTACCGTGACAGACTCCTGCACCCTGTCTGTGCGTGTACATGTAATAGTGAAAGCCGGACTGTTGCTTTACCCTTGAATGCTCCGGTTCATACACGTCCCCCTGAGCGAGGCATAACCTTCAACTGATCGAGAAGTTGTTCAAGGAACGGCTGATTAAAAATCACCCCCGCTAACTCCTGCCCAGGACCAAAGGCAGTCTGGACCACCAGGACTGAACCATGGTGTGTGTGTGTGTATTTGTGTTGTGTCTCATAGAAAAGTAATAGTGAAATATTAGTAGGTTTCAACAGTCAGGATGTTTTCTTCAGGGGAGAACAAAAAACAAGAGCTGATAGAAATCAAGTGGAAAAAAAGAAAAAAATGAAAACCGGCGTAAACAGGGATGATAATATGAGTATGGAGCATTTGGGACAACAGAAGAAAGCCATTATCATGTAATGATGCTGTTACTGGGAACATGGCTGGCACGCACAGTAAATAAGTGGCCATTAAGAGTGCTACCCTGCCCTTATGCCAAACAATTCAACTGCACGAAATGATTCAAGAACAAAAATACAGAAAACAGCAACAGAGATGACAAAGTATAGTCATTCTACTGACTCTTCATTAAAAATTCTTGATACAGTTTATTTAACTCAATGCAAATATGCAAAGGCTGACTGGGGTTCTCTGAAAACACATAAGATGCTTCATTGGTACACCTTTTATGATCAATTTAATCAATTTAAATGACTGCTTACGGCTGATTATAATATGCATCAGTGCATGGACTGAGTTTTGAAGGAATACGGTTGCATTACCTCTACTAGGAAAACACTGTAAAATACTCTGAAATTGTTTTTAAATGGTTTTAGGACTAAAGTGTTTTAAAGGGACGGTTTACCAAAAAAATTAAAATTCTGTCACCATATACTCTCCCTTATGTTATTTCAAAAATGTAAAATGTGTGTAATGTGTGTATGTGTTGGTTTGGTTAATACTGATGTGTTTGATAAAGGGTTGATGTACCTGGTTGAGTGTTCTGACAGATCACTACTAGAACTCTGATGAACCTGGAGAGAGAGAGAAAGAGAGAGAGATAGAGAGATGGAGAGAGAGAGAGAGAGAGAGAGCACATTTAAATGTATACACACTCATTCTACATACAAGTGTTCCAAAACCTCATGAGCTACCTGAAGCAGCATTTTAAGTCACCATAGGCACTTTCAAAGTAAAAGGTGTTTCAAAAGGTATGAATCCAGTAGGTTGCCTCCTCCTAAGATATCTTGTTTTAGTCAAATCCTAAGGCACAGTTTCACATTTGTCGAAGGCAGTTCCAGAATGTACTGTACTGAGCCCAGTGGCAAAAAAATCTGACTGACGAGGCAAAAGAAATGTTCACAAAATAAAATAACATAAAATTATAATAAAATAAAACAGAAAATAAATGCAATTACATTTTGTCTGCTATATATATATATATTTATGTGTATAACAGCTGATTATTGTGCCATTAGCATAGCAACATGCTAAAATCAAATCGTCAGAAACAAATGCAAGTCATTCATTCAAAGTTGTAATTAGGAGTGGGAAACTCTGTATTTTCTTTGAGCCATAAGTTTCCAGGGGGCATCAGTGAGAAAACATGGCGGACACATTGGATGCAGCATCTGTATTGATGATAAATTTGTTGAAATTGATTACTTTTATTATTTACAATAAAACAACTAAGTTCCATGATCAAATATGATAGTATTGTTCAATTACAACAGATTATATAATGAGTGTTCCAAATCAGTCACTTCCCTTTAAAAAACTAGCCATGGTTTTATTACAAATAAAACAAACAAAAAAAAAAAAAAACATGGTTAATATAGTTAAACCATGGTAAACACAAATTAACCATGATTTGGCTACACTAACCATAGTTTAACCATGATATTGGTTATACAAATGGCAATCAATACGCTGAAAAACCATGTTTACTACACTTTAACTATAATGAAACCATGGGTAATTTTTCAAAGGGTTATTAGGTTTCATGAAAGTTAGAAAGCGTCCTTAGAAGCCAGCTATCTATGTAAGCAGCTAGGTAGCTCACTGGGCTTTGGAACAGAGCTAACAAGTCTGAAACTGCAGTAAATGCTCTGTCACAGCTCATTATCAACATCTTAGTATGAACCATCATGACAGAAGAAAGGGCATATTTTAGTTATGCTAAATGTACCATTATTTTGTTTGATGACCCCAGGCTCAGGATCTCCAGGCTCATGCGTAGTCGTCTCTGTTTGTCACAGTATGCCTTCCAGGTGTCCTCATTAAAACCATAGTTAAAGTAGTCAGACAGATCCGCACCTGCGTTTATACACAACACATGCTGTTAGAGTGTATACTAGAGAAAAAGGTACACTTGAATCTGAGGTAGACTAACACACACACACACACTTCACACATCTTAATGCAATCAACTGCACCTGGCTTCCTCCATGGCTTCTCCTCAAAGGACTCCACATCCACCTGAAGGACATTGCCTTCAGCATCCAGATCCAACCCTCTGGACTTGGAGCCTGACTCAGAGAAGATAAGACTTTAGTTTAGAGGCTGGATCTCACACACAGATCAAACCAAACCCAGAGAAATGTCCTAAAGGGATTCTCAGCAGCACAGTTCAGTCAGGCTTAAATTTAAGCTTTCTTCAGGAATGCATGGTGGTAATTTAAGAAACATAATATATAGAATATGTATTTCATTATAAATATTCAGGAAATATTTAATGTTTTAAACTGAAATGTCTATAAGTTTAATAATAATAATTTTAAAGGTGGAATGACACTTGGTGTTTATGTGTAATCTTACAGAAGGTGTGATATTTTGTATAAATTATTGAAATATTAACTTTTTTTTTTAATCATTTAAAGTAGTTCACTTCCAGAGCAAAAATGTACAGATAATGTACTCACCCCCTTGTCATCCAAGATGTTCGTGTCTTTCTTTCTTCAGTTGTAAAGAAATTATGTTTTTTGAGGAATTATCTCCATATAATGGACTTCTATGGTGCCCCCGAGTTTGAACTTCCAAAATGCAGTTTCAATGCAGCTTCAAAGGGCTCTAAACGACCCCAGCCGAGGAAGAAGGGTCTTATCTAGCGAAACGATCGGTCATTTTCTAAAAAAAAAATAAAAATTTATATACTTTTTAACCTCAAACGCTAGTCTTGTGTAGCTCTACAATGCACATGCGTAGTCTGTGCAATCCCGTTCGAAACAGTTAGGGTATGTCAAAAAACTCCCATCTCATTTTCTCCTCCAACTTCAAAATCATCCGACATTGCTACAGAAGTACCGACCCAGTGTTTACAACATGAACATGCAAAGAAGATCAAATGCCCTTTACAAAAAATAGCAAAATAGCGATGTAGGACGATTTAGGACAATTTAGGACAATTTTGAAGTTGGAGGAGAAAATGAGATGGGAGTTTTTAGACCTACCCTAACTGTCTTGAACCGGGAAAAAAAAAAAAAAGAGTTCACACAGAGCTAGACAAGACAAGCATTTGAGGTTAAAAAGTATATAAATTGTAATTTTTTTTTAGAAAATAACCGATCGTTTTGCTAGATAAGACCCTTCTTCCTCGGCTGGGATCGTTTAGAGCCCTTTGAAGCTGCATTTAAACTGTATTTTGGAATTTCAAACTCAGGGGCACCATAAAAGTCCATTATATGGAGAGAAATCCTGAAATGTTTTCCTCAAAAAACAATTTCTTTATGACTGAAGAAAGAAAGACATGAACATCTTGGATGACAAGGGGGTGAGTACATTATCTGTAATTTTTTGTTCTGGAAGTGAACTACTCCTTTAACTTTGGTAATGGTGGAGGAGTTCAGAACGACAATATTACAATATTTGCAAAAACTGAGAAATTAGACTATTTAGTTTTTACCTACCACACTGTAAAAAAGGTCCAAATTATATTACTTTTGGGGGGGTCATAATTTTAAATATGAATAAATAATGCAGTAACAGGACTGCACAAAAAATTTGGGGGCACATTGTAATTAAAATGAGCAAATATTTAAAAATAGTTTGAACTACAATGAACTGAATATCTTTACTACCTGATACAGAGGTCTTTATGTTCAGACTAATGGAACTGGAACCAAATGACCTATAGAGTAAACCACAAACAGACCATTAAGTATCATTATAGCAATTTATTATACCCAGAATACTTTAAGATGCCATCAGTATCTCTGTATGACATGAGAAGACTTGACACAACGACATATATAACAAAAATTGTCCAAACTTCTGACTGAATTACTCACAAGCCCTGAGATCCGCCTGTTTTAATGTCACCGATGGTCACACAGACATCATCATCACTGTCTGATTCACTTTCCTTTCAGAGAGAAAAACAAAGTAAATGAATGCCCTACATTATCACGACTAACTGAAATAAACAAAGTTTAAAATATTTTAAACTTGTTTTGCTAAAACAAGCACCTGGTAATTGAGTCCATTCACACCATCCACATCACCAATCAAAGCACTGCAGAAGTGAGATATATGTTTAGTTAACCAATTAGATTATACAATAGTGCATGTATTGAATGATCACAAAAATAATATTCAGTTAAATAATATTCTAACTAGGCAAAGATACGGAATGGATTTAAGTAAACGACAGTTTGGGAACGAGATGTATACATAAAAAGTGGTTTAAAGTAAAATAATACATTTTTATTTTCATTATTTTTTATTTTCAATTTAAATTACAATTAATAAAAAAAAATTGTGCCATATTTCATATAAAAAATAACAATAGTTTGTAATAGTTTACATAGAATAGACTAACATTACAGAAATAGATTTCTTACTACACTACAAAAAAAACTATTAATTTTGATACTAGATAAAAATAAAAAATATATTAAAGTATAATTTATATCTATTAAATTTATTAAAATACTTTCTAAAAATAGTAAATGTTAAACACATTCTTAATGTAGATTAAATGTCAGCTGAGATCAGGTGTGTGCTCTGCAGAAGAAACTTCATTTTCCTTTAGATGCACAGACTTCCTGTCAGCTTCATCTGCCTGTCTGATTTAATCACATGCACTAATTGATGCTACAGAACAATAAAAAGGCTTTTACACTCAGCAAATATGGGCAATGAGGAGGATCAATTTACAAGCACTTCTTTAGCTACAGGCCTACATTAGTTTAAGTGAGGCCTATATCACTGCGGCCTCATCAGGCTTATTTAAGGCCAATGCAACGTGAGGGAAAATTCTCGCTTGGGTTTGAGTTTTGCCCCGACTCTAATGAAGGTGAAGCAATCCAACCGATAAAAAACGCTGTGTCAACTCCAAGAAACAGCTAACACGTCTCTACGCAATTCTGGGAAGCAAAGGAATAAAACAATGGTTAATATTCCTTCTCCAGTGAGCACATAAGAGGAGCTTATACTCTATTAGCCCTGTGCACATCCAATGCTGAATTTAACAAGCATCCAAAGAGTTTCATCAGACACGCGTGGCTTGATTCGCTTTCGGAGCATTTTTGCAAAGAGGTCTATCGGCAAAGACGTGTCACACACCGCTAATGTGCACGCATGGTCATTACTAAGCGGTGAAACGGGCATTAAATGTACACGCTTCATTTGTACAGCGCTACTTGCCCTAACAAGAAATAAATGTGTCAGTCTCTCTTGCTCTGAGTCGGCACACCATTAGGTCTTGTAAACTCTCATTTCAAATGCAAAAGAGGCCAGGGCTAAAGTGACCTGAAAGTTACTGACATTGCCAGAAGCACAAAATCCCATAAATGTTAATATGTTAATATGCGTGTGTTTGTGTTGGGGACATGTATTAGAGTAAATGCTGATGAAGCACATTTGTAAATGCAAATGAAATCACATGTGAGGAAGAGCTGATTCAAACTGCTTAAAAAAAGGCAAACAGGCATTTTGGAGAAGATTAATAAATCAGCTGCCTGATTAAATCTATATAAAATGTCAACAAAATACTGCAATAATTAATCCAAAGGTCTTTGCACCAGTTTTTACTCTATATTTCTGCCTTTTTCCGTGCAGTTGTGAACTGTGTAGTCTACAAAGGTTTGGATACACATCTATTCATAAAGACTTAGATTAAAAAACATTAAAAACTATTTTCCAAGTTCTACTCCATCAACTTTCTCATTGGGAACTCATCAACAGCTAAAGATATTTTCTTGGGCACACTCACCTGAACACTTCCTTTTCTGTTGTCTCTTCCTCATCGAAATTGTCATCTATTTATGATAAAGAAGTAGAGATTAGTACAAGATTTGTTTTCACATGGAAACACAGTTTAAGAAGATTATAGTTATTGCTATAGTTGTTTTTAAGCCTACTCTATAATTTTTGACATGCAAATTTGTAAGGCATATAAATTATCAACATGATCATAAGCTTTCTGTCATCTGATAGTTTCTACATTTTTTTTATTTTTATTTTATTTCATTCATTCATTCATTCATTTATTTTTTGCTAGGCCTTTTAGTGTAATTCTAAAAACGTCCACTTTCTGGTCATGGTGTGCGTGTGTGTGTGTCAATTTTAGTAAGTAAATGTAATAATAATTTTTCTATAGTTAGTAATATTTCAGGATGAACACTTACTGAAACTGTTCTTGGTTATTTAAGAAAAATTATGTTAAAATGAGAGTATCAAATATGATATATCAGGCTTTTTGTGGAACATTTATTTGTCCACCTCTCTATCATCACTGCATTGTTGGATTATATCCCACAAAAAAAAAAAACCTACAGAGCTTTGATCATAAAACTAAGCATTTAAATATCTGCAATACTGTTCTTATTCATCTCACTGATTTCAAACACTCAAAAACATTTTATTATTATTATTATTATTTGATTCAATTGGTTAATTGTATCAGATGGAGGAATCAATTTCATCATCTAAAATTCTGCCAGTTTAAGAATGGATCAATTTAAAGACTATTTTAAAACATGATATTCAAAATGTTAACTCTATATTATATTATATTGATTTTTCTTTTCTCAGATTCATCTCTATTGGGCATGATACAGCATCTGTCATATTCTCTGCCATATTTGATACTGGAAAAAAATAATACCCTGAATATGATTTTTACAAGAGCTGTCCAAATTTGATCAGCTGCTTTTAATGCAGCAGCACTTTACTGCATGTTGTTATATTAGATGTGTGTAAATGTATCCATTCCATATGTTCTCTGTAAGAGTTGATTTGAAAGTAAATGTTATGAAACGCGTGCAGCTGGATAAATAACGGTCTCTGATGTAATAAACATAGGGTCAGATCCCTGCTTCGAAGCGTATGCTTTGGTTTTGGTAGATGTTGGTCTGATGCTTATTCATCTCACGAGGACGACTGAATTGTCTTCCTGAATCACTTCAGACAGTTTTAAAGTTGGATCATCAGTGCGTTTATTTCTCACCTCCATAAAGCCAGTCCGTCTCGTCATCAGCGCTCTCATCAGCTGTTTTCTCTACCTCTCTTGTGGACATGATCACCTCCGGGTTTTTGCTTTCAGATCAGAGGCTCAGTTTAACTCAGTGATTTACGGAGTTCGACAAAGTAACTTTGCGTAGTGTGATAATAGGTTTAGGGTTTACCGTCACAGCTGTCACAGTGACACGCCGCGTGCTTGTGTAGCAGGTACGCGTTACCAAAGAGACACATCTCACTGCACGCGCACGTGTGCGAGACACGCAGGAAGTTCAACATCTACACATCAATACACAAACTAAAGGCAGAATTTGTTTATTTGCTTGAAACATGAACGCAATGTTTTTTTTAACAGACAAATCGTTTACTTGACTCTTACAATACGTTTTTTCTTTATATATATATATATATATATATATATATATATATATATATATATATATATATAAAATCGAAGGCAACCACGTAATTTATATTAAAAAAACTTAATTTATATCAAATCATACTGAGACGAACATAAGAATATTTCTTTAAAAAAAGAAAAAATATATAAAATGGTATATGAGCATCTTGATAAGCAAACAGCCCACGTTGAGCGTTGTAAATCAAGGGATATGTCTTTGCAGTCAGTCTTTTTTTTTTCTTTTTTTTTTTTTGCTTTGCTTTTCTTTTTGCTGTCAAATAATGAATAGTGGCCAATTCTTATTGTAAAAGAGTGGATAAAGAATTACTTATATTATACAGTACTCGACTTTTCAAAACTTTTTTTTTTTTTTTTTTTGAGTACAAAATCTGACTACAACAAAATGGCCTTAATTAGTATACAAAAAAAGAATCTAGTATGGAAGGCTCAACACAATAATACCATATTAATTCCAGACAAATCATATTATAAAATATTCCAAAAAACATTAAAGAACGAAAAGAAAATAATTATAATAAAAAGAAAATGAAAATATAAATTACAACAGATTATATAATACAAACAAATTAAACAGTTTTACTGCCTTTGGATTTTTCATTTTACTAAGGGCATCTAAAAAGTATTTTAAATCATTTTTAAACACAATAAACAAGGGAGGAGATTTAAAATATCGACATTACTCGACTTTTCAAAACTCTCAGCTGATAGTTACACTATGACGCATAATTATCGCGACGCCACTGCGCCACGTCACCTTCGAGAGACTCACATGGGTTTGTTTTGAATGGTGTCTGTTTGACAGTTCTGCTGTTGCTATCGTTCGTCTCCATTTAAAACGCCAGTATTTGCGGAAATATGTTGCCCACGGATGGAGTCATGTGTTTACCCGGTCAGACGTGGGAAAAAGTGCTGTCAAAGGTAAAAAAGGCTGTTGTTTTCATGGATGATCGGTGCTTGGAGAGTCTGCACTGGAGTGGAGGAGCTGCGCTTCTGTTTGAGGCTGGAGCTCGAAACATCAAACAGTTCTCAAGCTTTGAAGCAGGTGGACAGAATGAACCCAAAGCTGTGTTTGTGGTCAGCACCGTGCTGAAAGGTAGAACCGCAGACATTATCAAAGACATCGTTTCCCTCAGTCACTTCCAGTACTGCGTGGTTTTCACAACTGTTCCTCACTCCATTCACCTGCTTGCGAATAATGTGACCACTGATCTGGAGGGGAACCCGGTGTTCGAGCAGTTTGAAGAAAAACTCTGTGAGTGGATGGGTGATATGAACTATACCGCTGAGGTCATGCATGCTCCTGTGGTCTTTGCTCCTCTGACACAGCAGCTCCACCTTTTGCCTGCTTTCTCTGATCTCTTCCCTTTATTGGAAGTGGATCTTGAGTCCATCAATGAGAAGAGGCCGGAGAAAAGACGATTTGGGAGTCTGATGGATGTGGATATGCACTCTCTCCCACCTGAGCTGCAGATTCAGATTAAATCTCTTGCATCATCCCTCAACGCCCTGTTTGAGTTCATCAGTACCCGTGAGGAGAGCTTTTCTGTGGGTCCAATGAGCCGTCTGATCGCAGGGGAGCTGGCCAGTCATCCACAGGCCAAAAACAGGAGGAAGTCAGCCACCAATAAAGCATCAATAGTGTTTATTGACAGAACTCTTGATCTTACAGGTGTGGTTTTTGTCATGCACTGGTCAATTTTGAGATTTTGGATTGTTTGGCTTCCATAACATGTCCTCTTTCAGATTAGTGGGAAGAAAATAACCAAAATACACATTTAAGTGTTTATTTTATTACGCTTTCTGTTTACATCTGTAGATTTCAATTACAGTGCATATTTTTAAAGGCAGTTTTCTCAAAATGAGTCAGTTTTTTTCAGTTTTTTCTTTATTTAGTAGTACTTACCTATGCCAAACCTTTCAGAAAAAAAAAAAAAAAAAGATTTTTACAGAGCGGATTATTTATATATAATTGACCTGATAACATTTTATTCCAAAAATATTGTGAATGATGTTCTTTTTTTCCCTGGCTGTTAAAATTATTTTGTGATTTATGGCATGAAACAAAGATATATTCAAAATTCCGTCTGTAAAAACATTTAATTCTAATTTGTCAGGAAAAAAGAAACAAGAATTATGAACCTGGATTTATCCAGTGTTCAGATTTCTGTTCTGGAAATGTATTCAAATTAGTGCACATTTTATTATACTGTGATTAAACAACTGGGAAAATATGGTGAAATCTGTGTCTTTTCTTAATATGTCACATCATGGCAGCATATAACACAGTATAACTTATGTCCTTTCAAAACCTATTTACTTTTTCCTGTTTCTGTTTTGCCTAATCTATAGGAGCTGTTGGCCACCACGGTGACAATCTGGTTGAGAAAATCCTATCTGTGTTGCCACAGTTGCCAGGTCATGTGACTGACGTTCAGGTGGACATGCTGGAGCTCACACACCTGAAGCAGACAACTGATGCCAAGGGCATCTTGGCACCTGGCTGCTTGGCACAGAATCAGTAAGAGCATTTACACTGTTATGACATGCAAATGTAGTATTATAAAGTTAATTTCTTTAGCTCAAAGTCAGTTCAGAAAATGCCCAAAAGGTCAGACCATGAATATGCGATGAGATCATGTTCACACTGTGGTGGAATTACAACTTCATTAATGTTTTTAAAGCTACACATCATTTTAATTGTCAATATTTTACATTTTAACATGTTTTAAAATGTATTACATCTTTGAGATGGGCTGGTTGTAACATTAACTCATTTAAGGTTTTAACAAACATTTTGCTTTAGACCTAAGGTTTGATTTGAGTATCTGAATAGCTTTATACTTGAAGGTATAGTTTAACCAGAAATGGAAAATGTCATATTTGACTCACCCTCATGTCACTCCAAACCTGGGTGTACACAAAGGAAGATGATTTGAAGTGTTTTTTTTTTTGTCCATACACTGAAAGTCAGTAAGTTCTAACTTTGCCCCATAGACTTTTAAAATAACTTCTACAAATTCTACAGATAAAAGTCATACAGGATTTAAACAACATGAAGGCAAATAAATGATGACAGAATTATCATTTTTGGTTGGATTATGCCTTTGAGATCAAAGGTTACTCTGAGGTAGTGTTGTCAGCATACCAAAATGTCAGTGTTGATCCCAATTTCGCTACCACAGCAATAACTGTATTTACAGTTAGTATACTATATTGATTTTTCTTTTCTAGTAACTATTTTATTTAACCATTTAAAATGATAAACAATAAACAATAATACTTCAAATATATTTATAATTAAAAGTAAATGAATTTAAAACAAGTATTTTAACCTACTTCATCTGGAAGTCAAATAGCATTAGCATGGAAACCCAAACTCTGTTTACGACCCAAATTCCCTCTGTAAAAACATTTAACTCTTAATTTGTTAGGGAAAAAAGAAACAAGAATTATGAACCTGGCTTTATCCTGTGTTCAGATTTCTGTTCTGGAAATGTATTCAAATCAGTGCACATTTTATTATACTGTGATTAAACAATTAAAACAAGTATTTTATGATATACTTCATGTAGCTATTAAATGTATATAAATATATACGCACACACATACAAAATGTAATTATAGCTTCACAAATGACAAGTAAACAGTCACTTTTAAAATGAAGAACAAAAACAAATGACTAGCAATAGAACAAAGAGTACTTCAGAATGTAGTATCTGCAGAGGACCTTGTCATTACTTCTTTTTAATAATTATTAAGGACATAATAGACCACAGCAGCTCTATAAAGCTGTACTTACACATCAGATTTCTCGACCTGTCTGTCTGATGGTTTTGTCAACACCGCTCCAAAGGGAATGTCCCTACTGTAGTTTGGTTTAGACCAAAAACCTCAGTTCTGGTAAAGGATTAGAGAAATATATTTCATAATCACGGCTGTTCTCAAAGTCTTTCTGTTCACAGTAGGAAAGATCTGAGGAAACTATGAGTCTTGGTTACACACATGTTGGCAAAGGAACGATGCCCAGCCAAGTATTTTTAATGGAGAACCACCTTTTCTTTAGTCATCATAAATGTGTATTTGAATAACTAAATGGCTTTGATGATTTTTTTTGCCGATGTCGTTTCCTACGAGGCAGGATGTGGTAAAGAATGACCCCGAATTTCTGCTGTTCTATGTAATATTGTCATGCAGCTCAATTGTTTTAACACGTATTTGGTGAACTCACTCACTGTCTGAATGGAAAATAATATTTTTCCTAAATGAACCCAGTCATGCCTTTTGGATGGGAGTTTTTTTGCTAAATGTATTGCACTTATGGCCTTTAGTTGAACTCAGTTTTGAGTGAAAACATCAACTGTTAAAATGTTTGGGGTAATTGACACCACATAACCTTTCTGGCAGAAGATTTTGTGGTGGATCATTGTATGTTGACATAATATTCTCTTGATACAAGATTTTTTTAAGCAAGCAGCAATGTCAAAACTAAACCTACTTCATCTGGAAGTCAAATGGCATTAGCATGGAAACCCAAACTCTGTTTACGACCCATTAGGTCTAAACCACATGTTAGACGTGAGGGTTTGTTAAAGGAGGAACCTGTTTCGTATGTCTGTTTTCTTTCCAGATCCCATCAGGCAGGGATTCAGAGAGAACATTTGCCTGCGGAAAGAATTCGGCTCCAGAGTGATTGAGTTAATGGGATGGGAATGTCTCTATGAGCTATATCAATGAATAAACCAGTTTCACCTTATACGTTTTGTGTCGCCAAAGCTGCCACATTAGTCTGGTCTCCATTGTGGGCTCCCATTGTGGCTATTTGTCATCTAAACCTTGTTCAATCGCTCTTGTTGAGAGCATCGAATCTGCTTTTTTACCTACACAATACACACAGACACAGACACATGACCACATCCCTTCACCGCCATTAGCTGGTTACAGTAGCACCGCATTGCTGAGTACAAACACACTCTTGAGACCTCCATGTAAATATACAAGAGCTCACTGTTAGCCAGATGGTGTGGAGACTGAATAAGACTAGTCTCCGTTTGAAGAGCCTTCTGTGACTGGATGTGTGCAAAAGTGCATATTTAACAGGGTTTGGAATTGGTTTCCATTGTGTTGTGCTTTAAAAGGCCCATATTTCCCACCTTTGTAACATTTTATTTTTCCTTGAGGGCCACTCATAATTATAGCCTAGGTTTTTTTACAGCAAGAACAGTCAGAATTTAGTTTTACACAACCGTTTTTCTGACCTTCTCTGAATCTTTTACAAAACATTAATTGGTCAACACAAAACCACTTACAGGAACACTCCATTTTTTTTGAAAAAAAGTTAAACAGTTGAGTTTCACCGTTTTTGAAACCAGTCAGCCGATCTCCGGGTCTGGCGGTAGCACTTTTAGCTTAGCTTAGCTTAGCTTGGCATAGTTCATTGAATCGGATCAGACCATTAGCATCTCGCTCAAAAATGACCAAAGAGTTTCGATAATTTTCCTATTTAAAGCTTGACTCTTCTGTAGTTACATCGTGTACTAAGACTGACGGAAAATGAAAAGTTGCGATTTTCTAGGCCGATATGGATAGGAACTATACTCTCATTTCGGCGTAATAATCAAGGAACTTTGCTGCCGTACCATGCAGCAGGCGCAGTGATATTACGCAGCGCCTGAAAGTAGTCCTCAGCTATATCATAACTAGTTACCTAGCTGGGGACTACTTGCAGGCGCTGCGTAATATCATCGTGCCTGCTGCACCCAAGGTATGGCAGCAAAGTTCCTTGTTTTAAATAGGAAAAATATCGAAACTCTTTAGTCATTTTTGAGTGAGATGCTAACGAGATTCAATGATCTATGCTAAGTTACGCTAAAAGTGCTACCGCCAGACCCGGAGATCGGCTGAATGGATTCAAAAACGGTAAAACTCAACTGTTTAACTCTTGGGGAGTTGTAAAATTAGCCTGTTTTTTTTTTAAAAAGTGGAGTGTTCCTTTAAGAGATTCTTTGCTTTTCATGAGATGTGTGCTATAAGTCTATGCAAATGTTGGCCTTATAAAAAAATACCTTTTGCTTGGTCAATCATGTGCTTGACTAGAGCAGCGTGAAAACAGGGCTACATCTGACAGGCTTGGCACATTTCTTTGAAGGACAGTAAAGAACATGCTCTGAGCCTAGATAAGCCTGAATGTGCATCCAAATGCAGAGATGAGGTGGTGTGTACCTGACGCTCTAGATTCATTTGTCACTGTATATAAGCCACCCTATATGTGGAGCACTTAATCCATGGAGGTTTTCAAAATGTTGAATGTGGAATAACGACAGTACGGTGCCCACAGATACCACTTGATCTTACTTTGGTTTATCAGAATTATATTTATAGTCATGGAACAAATTTACAGAACTTTTCTTCAGTCTGCTTTACAAATAAAACCAATGCCTTATATTATATTATATTATATTATATTATATTATATTATATTATATTATATTATATTATATTATATTATATTATAATCAATTTAAATTGAATAAAAAAAAAATCTAAAAATTAAAAAAAATAAATAATTTTAACTTGGTGATTCAAAACAGAGATTCTGTTTCAGGGAATTTTATTGTTCTTTTTTACCTCTCAAAATCTGGCAAAATTATTCATATTGAAAATAAATAAATAAAATTAGATTTTTATAATGGATATATATAGTTGGTAAATAATAGTACTTGTACTGACAATGAAAATCATAGCGGACTGCTTTGAGATATTAGATTTTGTCTTGTAATGTTGTTTTCAATTATCTGTTAGTACTTGTGTAGGCGGTGTGCTAATTACCTCAGTATGTGCTCATTCTGTCATGACGTGATCTGCACATTAACTGAGTAATGGTTGTTTGCTCATGAGAGAATGTTTTTGTGTTGCTGCGTGTATTCCCTAGTATTCCCTAGAATGTCATGTTCAGTGTTTTTCACCTCCCTTATGTTTCTAATTTTAAGTTTCAGGGTAAAAAAAGCATTTATTTTGCTCATTCTGTCTGTATCTGGACTGGTTCCCTCTTTTTCAGACCAGCTTATTCTCGACTGGAGCTCCAGGACTCAGTGGAGGAGAACCGGTCCAGTTCCACGCAGTCAAATCCGTTCAATGTGAGCGTGGGGATTTCTAGCTTTAGCTCAGCAGGGAAGCGAGTCACAAGCCTAGGGTTTGTTTAGCAGAGTCTAGACAGGCTCCAAGCAAATATCCAAGCTTTTGATGCATTCTGACAGGGCCCAGCTGATCCTCAAGAGAGCAACTCTACTTCCTAGACTCTTAATGTCCTTAAACATTTCTTGAGACAGTTGTATAATGCCAACTAAGTCATTCATTTCTGACCGAGTTTTGCTAGTCCAGTATTCTGGGTCAAAGAGTATGCACATATCAGACAAATCATCTAAACACAAATAGTTTAATATTTCACTTTCATTCCTCTACAGCTTCCTACCTAGAGTTTTCTGAAAAAATAAATATGAGTAGTGCTTGTCTGTGCAAAATTTGCCATCACAATGAATGGGATTATATGCACTTTAAAAGTTAATTTATCAGTTTTCAAAAGACAGAGGTGGCACACAAAGTATATGTAACCCTTTAAATATTTGATTTGGCGTTATATCATTTATACTTGGATAGACAGATGAAGACTGTAGCTTGAGTACAAAAACCTGCAGTTGCTTGATTGTAGTAAACATACTTACTGCTAGATTACATTATGAGTGGTTTTCTAAAGAACTGCAGAATAAAATGTTTTTGAATAGGTGCTTTTGGTTTAAATCGTTGCCTTTATTTTTAAGCCTGTAAAGTGTTTAATCTTTTTTTGGCTCTTTGCTTGGATGTTTAAGTTGTTTGCTTACTGGCCAAAATCAATAGAGCATACTCGTTCTGTACAAGTCTCTTTGATATTCTAGCCTCAAGATAAGTCTATTGAATTTTTTCTGCCTGCTTTATTATCCACCAGGTGTAAATTGTAAGTCTAATCCTTAAAAATAGAAAATAGCACACCTAAAAACCCTGCACTATTTGAAGTATCATTCATGTCTGCAGCACAAACGTTACAGGGTGAGTTACACGCTAAACTTTTAAGTGGATATTTCACCCTCTACCTACATTAGATGAGCTCCAAAAACATGTCTATACATACATTTTACTACAGTTTCCATCTGAAATGAACACTAGTGTCAGTAAAACACCAACAACCTTCATTCGTTTTCACACAATTTTTGGGGCAAATTATTGATTAAAGACTTTTTTGTGGATCCTTGCACAATACTATAACCTCAAAATACATTTTGACATTTACATTCCATAATCAGCTCCATGTGTATGACTTTTCTGATGAAGTAAACTTGCTTGGTAACTCACCTGGTACAGCATTTCACTTGTGATGTGCGGCACTCTTGTACACATCCAGTGAAACATAAGTTACAATAAAAGAGATCACCTTGTAGAATAAAGCAAAAGAGGCACGGTTGCTTCAGCAAATGAATTTTTATATCATTTTTTGTGTTTTTGAATGTTATTGGTTTGGTTTAGGTGTGGTTTAGTGTAGGAGTTGCGTAACTTTCAAACGCCGTAGAGCATAAACATAATAGTGCTACTCGCCAGACATTACATTTTCAAACCGCTGCGATATGTACAGTGATGAACAAGATCAGATTCACAATCATCTTTCTTAGATAAAACTGAATGCACTTTTAGCCCCACTTACTAGAAAAAACAATGTAATATAATTTTGCACAAAGGTTGCCACAGGCACATTTTTCTAGTGAGCCTGGGTTTCTATTTTTCTTATGTAGAATACATTATTTTGAACAGAAATGTAGTCTGTAAGTGGAGTATGTTCAGTCTGTAACCCTAGTTACCAGAGTGAGCAATACTAATAGGGATGCCTTAGCAAACAGCGCTAATAATAATGATTCTGACTGTGTTTTTGTGGCCCAGCCCTGCAGTGCTGATATTGGCGTTGTTCTTGTCAGCTCAGGTGAATGTAATTGGCTGCATTGTGTTATTCTAGCCCAGCAATATCTATAGGCTCTGAAAAATATTTACAAAAGGTTTTATTTTAAGATCCTAATTGTGGGCTGTCTGGCTAATTTTGCCCTCTTTATTGTATGGTGTTTCCCTTTGTAATTGTAGGCTCTGTTTCAGGGTCGCTGAAGTTAGTGTTGTTATGGGTGGTCATTTCAGACGGCCGTCTTGAGGCGACCGGCGCGGGCTGCTGATAGGAGACTTCCTCTTCCTTGCCTGTGCGAACCCCGACTTTTAATAACAGTCTGGTTATACACTGCACCTATTCAGGTCTGACTGGAGAAACATCCAGATCTCACTGTGTTTTTAGTGTGGTTGTGGGAGAAATCTGAGCGTCTTTGTAATGAAAGCCGCGTCTGGTGTTTTGGTAGGTTAGGTTTGAAATACTTCACTAAGGACATGAATTTATGTTCTTTGAAATGGTAGAATATGCAGTCTCTGGTAGGATGGACGGTGCTGTGTGTGAAATTTTGGTTATAGTAGATTTCAGAACTTCACGTTTGGTTAGCTAAAGGAGGACTATTTCACGCTCTGCTCTACTGCAACATCAACCAACCTGTCTAACTTCTTTATTCCTTGCTTCAGTAATACAAATAGACAATTGAAATTGGCCAAGAATCTGTTTTTGGACTGGAAGATTGTGTGTGTGTGTGTGTGTGTGTGTGTGGTCAGGTGTGTTCCAGCCAGGCTGGTGTAATAGGTTGTTCTTGGCATTGCGGTAGAGTGGTGTTTCTTTGATTTTGTGTGTGTGAGATACTTAAACTATGTCCTTGCTTATGTAAGGGTGTGTGACACACCCTCCACACTTCTACCCTGTGTTTTACTACCGTCTAACCAACTGTGTGCCCTGTCCAGCCAGCATTAAACCTGTATGTTGTACTGGAGCTGCTCAGGATATTGCCTGTAGGATATATGAAATGTAGCCATGGTAGTGTGTGTGTGTGTGTGTGTGTGTGTGTGCGTGTGTAGAGGGGAAAGATATGGACCACACTGCACTGTGAGAAAACACTAGAGAGAAGACATATATCACACTGTTTCACTAGCAGCTAAAAAGACTGACTTTGTCATGTGTCACATTTGTCATGCTTAGCATTGAGTACTTGAGTCTTTGTTGACAGATTGTATTGTTTACTCTCTCTTTAGCCTCTGCTGTATCCCTCCCATTAGTTCCCATTCTCTGATTGACAGGTGGGTTATTAAATCAGAATATGGTGTCAGGCTCACTTTAGGCCCACACACGACTCTGACTTTTAGAGATTTCTGTATAGCTTTTGGAACATATTTAAAAAATGTTTTTTTCTGAATCCCATTTCACTATGTCTCATATCATTTCATCTTATCTTGTCTTCTCTCCCCTCTCCTTGTTTCACTTCATAGAATCTCACCTCATCTCCTTCTCATCTCATCTCCATCTCAAGTTCTCATCTCAGTTTGTGCCTCATCAGCCTTTCTCTCCCCTGTTCTCCTTCTTATCTCTTTTGCATCTCATCTCAGTTTGTGTCTTATCATCTTGTCTCTATTCTTCTTGCCTCATTTCCTCTCATCTGAGCTTGTGTCTTCTCATCTTGTGTCTCTTCTTCTCATCTCATTTCTTCTTATCAGCTTGTCTCTATTCTTCTCATCTTGGTTTGTGTCTCCTCATCTTGTCTCTGTTCTTGTCTCATTTCTTCTCATCTCTGTTTGTCTCCTCATCTTTTCTCTATTCTTCTTGTCTCATTTCTTCTCATCTCTGTTTGTCTCCTCATCTTTTCTCTATGCGTCTCAGTTTTTCTCATCTCAGTTTGTGTCTTATCATCTTGTCTCTATTCGTCTAATTTCTTCTCATCTCAGTTTGTGTCTCATCGTCTTGTCTCCATTCTTCTCGTCTCATTTCTTCTCATCTTGGTTTGTGTCTCCTCATCTTGTGTCTCCTCACCTCATTTCTTCTCATCTCAGTTTGTGTCTCCTCCTCTTGTGTCTCCTCTTCTCATCTCAGTTTGTGTCTTATCATCTTGTCTCTATTCGTCTCATTTCTTCTCATCTCAGTTTGTGTCTCATCGTCTTGTCTCCATTCTTCTCATCTCATTTCTTCTCATCTTGGTTTGTGTCTCCTCATCTTGTGTCTCCTCACCTCATTTCTTCTCATCTTAGTTTGTGTCTCCTCATCTTGTGTCTCCTCACCTCATTTCTTCTCATCTTAGTTTGTGTCTCCTCATCTTGTGTCTCCTCTTCTCACCTTGGTTTGTGCCTCATCTTTTTTCTTCTCTGATCTCCTTTTATCTCTTCTCCATCTCATCTCCTTCTCATCTCAGTTTGTGTCTCCTCCTCTCGTGTCTCCTCTTCTCATTTCTTCTCATCTTGGTTTGTTTCTCACCTTTTTGTCTCTTCTCATTTCTTCTAATCTCGGTTTGTGCCTCCTCATCTTTTTTCTCCTCTTATCTCCTTTTTATCTCTTCTCCATCTCAGTTTGTGTCTTCTCTTCTCATCTCCTTTCTTCTCATTTCGGTTTGTGTCTCCTCAAGTTTTCTCTCTTCTTCTCATCTCATTTCTTCTCACCTTGGTTTATGTCTCCTCATCTTGTTTCTCTTCCTTTTATTTCTTCTCATCTTTGTTTCTAATTGTCTTGTCTCTTCTCATTTCTTCTAATCTCAGTTTGAGTCTCTTTATTTTGTCTCTCCTCTTCTTTTTACTTCTCATCTTGGTTTGTCTCCTCATCTTTTCGCTCCTGTTTTCTCCTCTCCTCTAGTCCTGTTCTCTCATCTTCTCTTCTCTTCTCTTCTCTTCTCTTCTCTTCTCTTCTCTTCTCTTCTCTTCTCTTCTCCTGATTTTTCCACTCTTTTTTGTAACTTCTCATCTCCTTTCCTCTGGCTGTACTGATTGTCAAGTCAATCTATTTGTAATGGAGCTGGAGGAATAAGTAGATTTAAATGAGATGAAGACATGCAGTATTGATACATGCAGAAACTCTAAACCCCCAGCGGGCTGTGAGTGCGCCAGCAGCTGCTCCTGAACCTGTGACTGTGCTCCCATTCATTGCGTGTTAAAGGTTAGTGTCTGCTCTCTGGGATTTATCTTCCACTCAGGGAGTCTCACATGAAACAAAATGAGCCACAGATGAGAGAGATTTGCGATGTGTATTTTTGTGAGTTTTTGTCTGCCAGTCCTTTTTAGATTTATGTAATAGGATGTTGCTTTTATGTGTAGCAATTTTAGCTTAAAGATTTTAGCAGAATGGTGCTTATCTTTATGGAGAGAGATGATAGCCACTAAAATGTCTGTAAACTTAATTAAACCATTCAACAGTAAATATAGTTACTGCTTACATTTATGTATATATGTTTATATGTCATTACATTCAAATGTTTAGGGGCAGGAAGATTGATTGACTGATTTTTTTTTTATTATAAATTGATACTTTCTTAAACAAGGATGCATTCAATTGTTCAAAAGTTCAAAGCAATTCTATTTCAAATAAATGCTGTACTTTTTAAAGCTGTTCTATCAAAGATTCCTAAACAAATGTAGTTTCAATAAAAAAGCAGCATGACTGTTTTCAACACTGATGATAATAAGAAGAAATGTTTATTGAGCAGTAAATCGGCATATTAGAATGATTTCTGAAGGATCGTGTGGCACTGTAGACTGGAGTAATGTCTGCTGAAAATTCAGCTTTGATGTCACAGAAATAAATTACATTGTAAAATATATAAGAATAGAAAAAAAAGGTTATTTAAATTGTAATAACACTACTGTTTTTGACTTTTTTTTTTTTAATTAAGTAATTACAGCCTTAGTGACAAACTTTTAAACCCAATCTTTAAACGGTAATGTGGACAATATATAAAACTTCTTTTATATTCTTATATATATATATATATATATATATATATATATAGGCCCATTATATAAAACATAATGTCACAGTAAAATAATTGGTGATGTGGAAACCTGAATGGTAATTGCAACAGAGATGCAGTTTTATGGCTAGATCACACAGGGCTCACTAAAATACCTGTTAAAACCACACATCAAACCAAGCCAAAAGATGAAATATTCAGCTGCAGTTATCAATGAAAACTGCCAATTACATAATCTCATTCTCTATGGATCTAAAGGCTAGAAGCAACCCAATTTATTAAAGTCTCTTTGTTTGCCATCTCCGGTACTTCTCAAAATGACGCTTACATAACAGTCATTCTCCAATCTCTTTAAGAGACGGGTGACATTTGCCTTTGAAGTGAAAATGGCAGGCTCGCTTTGGAGATACTTTTTAGATTTAAGAAACTTTTTGCACTCCGATTTCCTTTGCTCTTTCCTTTATCAAACCCTGACAGGAAAAAACCTGGACTCTTTGTGAGCTCTCGTTTTTTCGCTGATGATGAATCAAGGTTTCTGCTTGCTTTTGTTTCTTATTTTAGTTTTGTTTATTTCTCTCAGAGTCCTGTTACAGATTGTAATGAGCACGGAAAAACACACACCTCACCAATGGAGCGTCTGCCAGGTCTCCTCGTGTGTGCAAGCATATGTGTGCAGAGTGCCATTAGTCCTGGAAGTGGGCGTAATTGAAGAATAACTGACCTGGATTGAGTGCTGCTAACGAGTGGGGGTTGTTTGTTTCCTGTTGTTGATAAACACAGACTTAATCACTGTCTACTAAATCAATCTGCCCGTCACAATGATTATGGCATTATAACATCACAGCTCTGTAAAATTGCGGGTGTAACATTGGCTCCATATTGTTTTGGGATTTTATTTAAAGTGCGTGTTACATTACAACACACCCGAAACATTACTGTGAAACGGCATCCAATTATTGCTAATCACATTTTGGATGCAATTTAAAGTCTATGCGTGTATAAAGTCAGATTTTAAGGCATTCAGGCATACTTAGTCAGTTGAAGTCCATTCTTAAGTGCTCAGTCATGTGTTTCCAGGAACCCTGAACTTCCCCTGCCACACACACACAAATACACACTGGACGTTACAAGGAGGTTGTGGCGGGAATGGGTAATAAATATTTTGTCTTTGCGGACCAACACTGCCCTCCATAGGTTAGAGTACTAACGCAGCACAAACGCTCATATACAAACTCACTGAACCCCCTTGTCAGGACGTCGAGCCTAGGGAACACTGCAGGAGAGGAGTGGAGTAAAGAAGGGGGAGGTTTTGGAGTAAATTGGAACCATGTTGCCCCTTCGAAACATTGCAAGCGGACCCCTCGTCTTCCTGGAATACATGCCGAGTCTACATACACATTCACACAGAGAGGGTCCAGTCTTAACTCTGGCATGTAAACTACGCAGACTATGTGTGCATCTGTTTACGGCATGCAAAATCAGTTCAGCCTCATTGCACCGGACACACTACCTACCCACAAACATGTAACATACTTGACCGAGTTTCAAAGATTTATTCTTGCTGAAGGTTGCAGAACATCTACTCGTCCATTAAAGATCTCTTTAAGATGACTTGATGTAGTCTGTATTTACTACTATTCAAAACTTAGTAATTCTTAAGCTATTTTCCACATCCAAACTATGAATTTCCACAAAGTGAATATGGGAATTATGTATTGACCAGAAAATGTCAAAAGTATCTTATAGTTTAGCTTTTGAAGGAGTTCACGTGTTGGATATTTGTTGACTGCTTTTCCTTCACTTGCCATTGCCAATGCAATTCATGAACCCTCCCCCCCTTTCTTATTTTCGTTAATTTTTTGTTTTATTATTTTGTTTTGTTTGTTTGTTTTTCTTAGCTGGCCAAACTCATTTCTTTTGTTTTGTTTTTTTGTTTTGGCTTTTCTTAGCTGGCCAAATTTCTTTTTATTTTATTTTATTTTATTCTAACTCATCTAATGTATTTGAATTTATTTTTACTTAAACTAATGTTAAGCCTTTAAGCATAAGACTTCAGATGGAAAGGTTTTTACGATCATGGGAAACATAGATTCACTCAAGTGTGTCCTGACTTTTGACTGCTAGTGTACACCTTCATTATATTCTCGTCTGTTGTTTTAGGTTACTTTCATGGTGCTTAATCTAGTGTAATCTGAAAACACAATGGGCTCAGCATTCCTTGCTTTTACAGTCTCTTAAAAAACTTATTTTTCTGCTTTCGCAAGAATCGGCAAGGAAGTGTGACCAGCCCATCATGTGATCTTATTTTTCTCCAATTTTCCCCCTTTTATTGGTCACAATTCACATATCTCCAGATTACTGAGCCAGTTCGCGTTCTTGCGTTATCTGCCATGTTTTTGTACTGTCCCTCCGCTCGTAATTCCCGACACAAGTCTGCGCTTTAGAACAACAAGCCCCATGTTTATTATGTAGGCTTTTGTCCTCCTCATTTTTGTTCCCTCTCTTTTTTTGTCTCGTTTTTGGAGTAATGGAGTCAGCACTGCCAAAACTCTGTCTGGAACACATTACAGCTGAGATCCAACACATGGCAACTGTTAGAAAGAGAGAGAGAAATAGACAGAGGGAGAGAGGAAAAGCAAAAAGAGCAAAAGAAAAACAGAGCAGGTTTAACATTTGGTTTCAGTGTCAGTAAAACACCCCCACCCTCAATCGCTCGCCCTCATGTGTCTCCCCTCTGCCTCGTTCGCATTTCTCGTCCTTTGTTTCGTGTCCTGCACCCTCACTTTCTCAGTCTTTTACTCTTCTTCTTCTCTTCCTGTCCTTTCCTCAAAATTCTGCTCATTTACATGATGTGTTTTCTCAGGCTGCCCACCCCCTGCAATTTCATTTTGTTCTGTCAGTTCTCTCATCAAGAGTTTGTGTGAAGTTTTCACTGCCTGATTAATATGACAAGCAGCACATAAGCCGGAACGCACATGCACACACACAATCCAGCAGATGATTAAAGACAGGAAGAGGAGGAGCCAGTGATGAAGAACAGAATGATGATGCCTCATTATCACATGTCATATGAGAAGAGCATTTGAGAAGCCCTCACTGAATAATGATTGTACAGTTACTTAAGATAGAGTGGTTTATTTCTGATGGATGGGTAGGAGATTGAAAATGATAAATAGTCGTCGGAGCGAGACAGAAAGACTAAGGACATGTTCTTAATGTTCTTCTCATCTCCTTTCCTCTGGCTGTACTGATTGTCAAGTCAATCTATTTGTAATGGAGCTGGAGGAATAAGTAGATCATTCATCAAAGACATGTTTTTAATTGTTTTTCTATGTAAACACATACTTAATGGATTGTCTTTGGCTGATGTGATGCGATTGTTTCTTGGGTGCCACGTTTTTAAGATGCCATGTCAAGTTAAAAGAAGTTCAACTTTTACTACATTCTGGTCCATTATGTTGTATAGCTGTTTTCGAGTGTAATAATGTGTCCTGAGTGAATGACCTTAAACACATATAACCGAAATAGCTTTTAGAGGATTAGTTCACTTCCAGAATAAAAATTTCCTGATAATTTACTCACCCCCATGTCATCCAAGATGTTCATGTCTTTCTTTCTTCAGTCGAAAAGAAATGAAGGTTTTTGAGGAAAACATTCCACGATTTTTTTCCATATAGTGCACTTCAGTGGGAGCCAACTGGTTGAAGGTCCAAATTGCAGTTTCAATGCAGCTTCAAAGGGCTCTACACGATCCCAGACGAGAAATAAGGGTCTTATCTATCGAAATGATCTGTCATTTTTAAAAAAAAATAAATAAATAAAAATGTATATACTTTTTAACCACAAATGCTCATCTTGGACTAGCTCGACCTCATGCATCATGTAGTCACGTTGGAAAGGCTGAAGTACCGACCCAGTGTTTACAAAGGTGAAGGTGCAAAGAAAGTCGAACACCCTTTATAAAAAAGGTAAAACAACAATGTCGGATGATTTTGAAGTTGGAGGAGAAAATGAGATGTTTTTTCGCACCTACCCTACCTTTTTGAACCGAAGTAACACAGACGAAGAAATGACCATGCATGACCTTTCCAACGTGATTACATAATGCGTACAACTCTTTGTCATCTAGTAGTAGTATATTGTTGGATAGAGAACCACTGTTGTGAAAGATCTTCTCATTCGGGCAACCCTCCTTTGATAAACTCTTTTGCAACCCCTTAGGGTCAAATCAAATCATCACCAATTCCACACAACCATTCATCACATGGTTTTGTTTCTTAAAAGTACTAAATAAATCAAATAAAATAAAACACTGGTTTCTACATCACTGGGGGTTTTGATGTAAATCAGTATCAGTATTACGTATAATACATTATTAACATCTGATTTAAATTTCATTTTTAAGTCGTTTCTCTTCTAGCTCTTGCATTTATGGGTAATGTGAATTATAAATAAAAGTGGGTGAGTCCTTATTTACCTGGCCTGTTTTCCACAGATCTGCCACTGCACTGTTGCTATGGGAGACAATGCTGGTTTCTAAGCAAAAGGAGGCAGTGATGGAAGTGAGGAGACAACTGGTCGAGGCAGCCAGCAAAGAGAACCTGCCAATCAAAATGAGTCTAGGTAAGGCAACGCACACATTTAAACTACAAGAGACATTGAGAAACTAATCCCCACTAACATTAAAGTGGTAGTTCACCCAAAAATGAAAATTCTTTCATTAATTACTCAACCTCATGTCGTTCCAAAACCGTAAGACCTTCATTAATCTTCAGAAAACAAATTAAGATATTTTTGGTGAAATCTGAGAGCTTTCTGACCCTTCATAGACAGCAATATAACCAAAATGTTCACAGACCCAGAAACATCATTAAAATAGTCCATGTGACATCAGTAGTTCAACCGTAATTTTATAAAGCTGCGAGAATACGTTTTGTGTGCAAAGAAAACAAAAATAATGAATTTAATGACAGAATTTTCATTTTTGGGTGAACTATCCCTTTAAAAACACTCAGAACACCATAGGATCATTGACTCAGAAAGCTTAATCCAAAGCTTATGTTTAATTAGTAAAGGTAAATTTACCTGCAAACTACAGTGGTGGTATGAACTTCTAATTGCTGCCAGAATACAAATTAGGCATTGTGCCCAAACAAAAGGCCTCCTGTGGCTTCACAGAACTTTCTTTTACATTTACTTGAGCTTTTTTACAGTGTATGTGCGATGCTACAGAATACTGTGTAACAAAACAAAGGTGTATATTCAGAAACTTTTTACTATAGATTTTACATTAATAGGCATGACAAGCATAGTGAACAATAGAGAGAGAGATTCAGTGTTAAACACAGAAAAAGAAGAAAAGAGGAAAAAGAAGGAGACGGGGCCAGTGAGATTCAGTGGTTTTTAGGCAGACCCACAGCACCTCCTTCAGACAGCAAGCAGTACTGCAGATGGGCAGAACACCCATGTGGCCACTGAAGAAATATGAACCTCATGTGGGATCACGTTCACACGCATATGTTCTAGAGGTGCTCTGCTGTTCATAAATTAAGCAAAAGAGTCTGAAATGAGGGGTAAAAATACTCACAGGCATGTAAGACATGCACAGAGCTCTTAAATACACACAGACACAATAACTATAATCTGTGGGAATAATGTGTTAGTTAAAGAGTAGAGTAGAAGACTTATGAGGAAAAACTATAGGTTTAGTTTGCTTGTTCCTGCAGTGTTTGTTTTAGTTTAGCTGGACAGTTTTATATTGACCATTTTTACTTTTAGCATTTTTAGTTCGGTTTTAGTTCTGTTGATTTTCTACAGTTTTCTATGAGGCCTAGAATGTTTAGTTCAACAATGTTAGTGTAACATCCTTCCACCAGTTTAAGCTTGTTTAGTTCAGCAGATTTAGTGTACAGTAAAAACTTTCTACCCAGTTTTAGTTTGACTTTTTTTTTCTACAGTTTTAGTTTAATTCATCAGTTTAAGTTAAATTGAATTAATGTAATAGTTTTAACCGGTTTCAGTGTTACAGGTTTTTGCACCAAGCCTATTTTGACAGTGTAATAGCTTTCCACAGGTTTAAGTTTAGTTCAACAGTTTAGTGCAACAGTTGTTTTTTCACCAGATTTGGTTAGTTTAGATCAATAGTTTTGGTTATACATTCTTTCCTACCAATTTTTGTTTTAGTTCTTCAGCATTAGCTTTTTATCAGTTTTGGTTTAGTTGAACAGTTTTAGTATAGTTTAGTGCAACATTTTAACAGTTTTCATCTGTCAGCCAGCATTCAATTAGTTGAATCTGAACGTCCAGCAAAAGCATACACACCCTAAACGACAGAGCAACAGTTCATTGGACCACAACCTCTAAACTGACTCACACACTCATTGCAGGTCATCTCATTTATGTTCTTAAATATGCAAACAAGATGACCCTTTTTGCTGTTTCTGTGTGTTTGTTTGCAAATTTAACTGTCAAATCCTATAAAGTGAGTGCCCTTCTGGTTAGTGTGAGAACATGCACATCTGTCAATGTGTGTTTGTTTAGGAGAGTAAGAGAATATCATGCCAATGTGGGTTTGTATTGCTAAACAGTTCTGATTCAACAACACACAGGGCTGTTCTTCCAAAGCACTCGCACTCTTACAGTACAGAAACTTCAGCCAATCTTTCTCACTGGATCACAGTTATTTCCTGATCTTCAAGCCAACAGAACTTTTACAGTGCCAGAACAATCATACTGCGTATCAAACAGAACAAGTTACACACACACACACACACACACACACACTGTATTTTTCTTTGCAATGAAGTCACAGCTGTTATAGATTTCATTTTGGTTCATTTTGTAGCATCAGATGCATTATTCTGATGGGCTGTCGTAAAATATGAGTATGTGCTCTGGTGGTCTTTATTTTTGCATATATGTGAACTCTGGTGGTCTTTTTTCACTGTGTGAATGTGAGTGTGCTTGTCTGTGTGTGCATACTGTGGGTCATTGCTCCTCTGTGTGTGTTTATGTACGTTCAGCCTTTGTGTCATGGTCATGTGATGGTTAGTGCTCCATGTCTCTCTTATTTCTCTTCTAGCTTTTGGTCTGCTTGGAACTCACTCTCTCTCTTTTTCCTGGTGAAGCTGTGCCCGACAAATTATGCTGAGTGATTCTTGGGTATTTTGCTAGAGCTTTCTAAAGCTGACTCAATCTATAATAGCCCTTTTCAGTCTTTGGATATTTCTGGAACAAAATCCATTTTCTCAACATTATTTTATGAGCTGGCAAAGTCCGACTGGTCTTTCTAGACAGTGCCACCATTTTCCCTAATCCAGCCACCCACAGAATGTGGCCATGGACATCAGAGGACTACATTTCCCCTGATTCATTGCATACAAATGAGCTGGCGAAGTGTTCATTATTGAGAAAAAGGCTTTATGGGGTTAGCGGTTGTGCCTTTTTGGATTAGCCCGACTGTCTTTTCATTTTGCCAGTTGTCAAACAGTTTTCATATGCATCTGCTCTCTGCCCTACAGAGATTTTTAGCCAATTAATTTGCAGTAGTTCTAGACCCATAAACTAAACCATCTCCAGACTTGCACATTAAGATTTTGCAGTTTTGGAGGTCAGTTATCCACCTCACCTCCACCTAGAGTTTGACTTTTATCTGCAAGAACACAGTCTGGTGTACATGATGTTCTACTCCCTGATGTCTTACTAACATTTGTGATTTCATCGATTTCTCATTTTAAATAAAATACACAGAGTTCTCATAGAAGTAAGTGTTTCTCAAGAGGCATGGTTACAAAATACGAGTGAATTGTATGTTTGTGAAATTTGGACTGTAATGGGGTTGGAATTATCTTGTGAATCTGTCATCTTAAGAAAATGACCTTCAGGGGAACCACAGGGCTCTGTGCTCAGCCCGCCAATGATTCAATCTCAATCTTCTATCGCGTAACCGCCCTCTGGATGTCTGCCTGATTTTTGCTGTTGGTGCGTGGCTTGTTCTAGTAATTTTCAAGCCAGCTTTCATTCTGTTTGTGCTCTTTCTGTCTCTTTTGTGTGTATATGTGCATTTGGCTGGACTAAAGCAAACATTGGCTGCATTGGTGCACAGGATATACTCCCACATCTGGTGCTGGTTCATAGCATCAACATAGCGATGTGGCTCTATGAGTTAATGTGAACCACCCCCCCCCCCCCCTCACCTCAGACTTTCTGGGTCCCTCAGAAATACTCCCCACCTCCACCCACCCCCTTATTTTTCTGTGTGTTTGAATCTTTTGTCTTTAGAAATTTGAGCATGAATTATATGATGTAATTGTACAGAAACTGTACAGTTGTTCGTAATTATTTTGTATTGGATCAAACTAATTAGATACGGAAAAAATGTGTTGATTTAAAAGCTAAGTTCAGCTAAAAGGGTGAACAGTTAGGTCAAGATGGAGTAAAGTTCTGGACTACATGAAATCCCTCTCACCATCTCTTCCTGTCTTTGCAAGCTCCCTTAAGGGAACACCAGGGTCAGCGAGGATGTGTTTCTGCATTGGAGTGTTTTTGGCAATAGTAGGGACCGACCACATACAAACACTTTGAGTGAGAGATACATCAGCCTAAATCACACATACACTTATATTTTTGGCTTGTATGAGGTTACCAAGCAGTGTGCACTTTAGATCCATCATTCTTCCAAACACTCAGTCTCAACACACATGGAGGAACTGAAGCATGTGTGTTGTGGTTTGGTGGTGCGTTTGAACAGCAGCGTGCATTAATAGTGGTTATTTTATGAAAATAAAAATTCTCTCCCCTACCTCCCACAGTGTGCCTGTTTAAGTATTATTCTGTTTAATTAAAACTCACTAAACTCTTGCTCTGAATAGCATTAGGAAGTTCAAATAATTTTAGTGAATCGGTTAATTTGAACTGGTTCAAAAGAACGATTCACTGAAGTATTTACTCCAAAGTGTTCCGAGAGTTTCTCCTAAGCCATTTTATGCTTTAGTTGTGAATCAGTTTGAGCAAATCATGAAAATGAACAGTTTCAAAAGAATGATTCGTTCACAATTTGGGCATCCTATATAGTTTCACATAGTAAACATGGTTTTACTCAGTAATACGTAATAGTTTTTGTTTAAATTGTTACAACTAAACATACACATACACTTGTACACGTACACGTACATTTAGTTATGCTGAGTTATTTCCTAGTAAAAATATTATGATTTGCTGTAGTATCATAAGCATTTGTGATTTAATAACACATTGAAGAGACTGTTCTACAGGATGACTTGTGTGTTTACACTCCTTTACCACAGTGTGTGTGTGTGTGTATACCCAGTAAATCTGTGTGTTGCCAATGGATTTGCATTGATGACAACTGAAATACATTTTTTTCTGGAGTTCAAACAGTGTTTGAAATTTAGTTTGACACCAAAGATACAGTTAAGGTAAACACTGAATTCAGAATGACTGAATGTTGTTTTGTGTAACTGTTGAATCAAGACAGCTTAAATAAGATGCTTATGTTTTTCTCTCTCTTTCTCAGGGCGGGTTACAGCCGAACAGCTTTGTTCATATGTGCAGTTGTTTCGGGACAGTTGGGGGGCTCTGGAAAGTCACAGTGGGGTCCTACAGCTGGGACTGGCTGCTGCTCAAGCTCTCCGTCATCCTGCCCTCCCACGTTGGGATGCCTGCCTTGCTTTTGAGAGACTCCTCCTGCAGGTTAGCCAATCACACAGCTCACTCATCTGTCAATAACAGGCTATAGAGTTCTGATTTATGACATTCTGAATGCAGTATGCTACATAACTCTATTGTGAGAGTCAAAGATTAAGTGATTTCTGTAGGTCTCTCCTTCACTGTCTTTCTCTTTGTCTTGTACATACTGTTTGAGTGTTCATGGCTTTAAAGGGCAATCAATATTTGCTGAAACAGCACCTTGAATCTTAGAAGATCACTGGAAATCATTTTAAACCAGTTATACGCTCTGAAGTATCCAGCTCCATTAATATTAGAGCTGGATAATCCATGAATAAAGTTTTTTAGATATTTTTTGTTGGCTCTGTTCTGTGGCAGTAATTATATAGTATAAAGCTCCTGGACATTGAATAGATTTCACAGGAACGTATTCTAGCACTTCTTCTAGCACTTATATCACTCTGTACTCTAGAATATTATTCTGTTGTTAGTCATGACAATCTGGCATCCCTCCATCCATCCATCCAAACCATCCATAAACTCATTCATCCATCCATTCAACTAAGCCTATCTGTCTAAACCATCTAACATTCCATCCATCGTCCATCCATCTGTCTACCCTACATCTAATTGCATCTAATCTAGCTACACCTGTATGTCGATCAGTCCTCCATACAGTACATCTGTCCATCCATCTATCCCTCTGTTCATCTCTCCATCTAAACCTATCCATATATCCATTCAGCCATCCACCTACAGATCCATCCATTCATGCATCCTTCCACTCATCCATCTACAGATCCATTTATTCATTCATCCGTCCACTCATTCATCCATCCGTCCATCCATCCATCCAGCTGAACATTTCTGTCAGTCCATCTACCCATCCATCTATCCGTCCATTTATCTAACTACACCTATCCGTTGATCTATCTCTCCTCATTTCATTCCTCCAGCTACATCAACTAAAATACACCTACCCCTCCATCTAAACCAACTAAAATCCATCCCTCCATCCAACTAAACCAACTAAAATCCATCCATCCATCCCTCCATCCAACTAAACCAACTAAAATCCATCCCTCCATCCAACTAAAATCCATCCATCTATCCACCCATCTGTCCAACTAAACCAATATAAAATTTATCCATCCCTCCATCCATCTAATTCAACTAAACTCCATCCATCCAACTAAACCAAATAAAATCTATCCATCCACCCCTCTATCCAACTAAAACCCATCCATCTATCTATCCATCCATCCATCCATCCATCCATCAACCCCTCTATCCAACTAAACCAACTAAAAATCCATTCATCCAATTAAACCAACTAAAATCCATCCACCCATCCCTCCACCCAACTAAATCAACTGAAATCCATCCATCTATCCACTCCTCTATCCAACTAAACCAACTAAAATCCATCCATCAACCCCTCTATCCAACTAAACCAACTAAAATCCATCCATCCCTCTATCCAACTAAACCAACTAATATCCATCCATCCACCCACCCCTTTATCCAACTAAACCAACTAAAATCCATTCATCCAACTAAACCAACTAAAATCCATCCATCCATCCACCCCTCCATCCAACTAAACCAACTAAAATATATCTATCCCTCCAACTAAACCAACTAAAATCCATCCATTCCTCCATCCAGCTAAACCAACTAAAATCCATCCATCCAACTAAACCAACTAAAATCTATCCATCCAACTAAACCAACTAAAATGCATCCATCCAACTAAACCAGCTAAAATCTATCTATCCCTTCAACTAAACCAACTAAAATCCATCCATCCGTCCAACCAACCAAACAACACTTTGTTAGATTCTAAGAAACTTTAATGGCCTGATGAACAAAAGTTTGTTTTAAACTCACAGTAGGGATATTTTTTTTATAGTTTGATTATCAGAATATTAGATGCTATGTACAGTATATCCTTTTTATTAAGTATTTCTATTTATGTAATGTGTACTGGTCACTGTTAGCTTAGTGATTGTGTTCTGCTGTTAGTACTGAGCTCTCTATAGTTTACTCTGGTGTCTGCAGGTGCAGTGAATGAGTGAGTAAACAGTCTAAACAGCCTAACTGGCCACAGCTCTCAGTAAACACCCTGTGTTTGGCTTTGGGGAAAAACAGAGAGATTCTTTAAGCATCAGTAGAGTTGCGAGGCAGCTTGGATCCGAATACTCCAGTGGGTGTTTAGCTCTCTGAGGTTGCAAAAGTGAAAAGGAAATGCTTTCACTGAGGCCCGTCTAGGACGGATACACGCGTGTGCATCACATCACAGGTCAAGGGTCAAATATGTAGAGGACAGAGGGAGTGAGGGAGACGTGGGTAGAGAGAAAGGACAGAGACCTTAATAGGAAATGTGGAAGACAGCAAGCCAAGAGAGAGGAGAAAAGGCTAAATGAAGTATTCAGAGAAATAAAAAAGGGTTTTATTAGTGGGTTTAACTTATCAAAATATCTTAACCACTCTAGAACATGCAGAAAAGAGCGTTCCAGACTAATATCCTCTCACTAGTCCGTTATTAGTTTTCACAGACTGTTTTTGATGGAGTTTCTGGTTCCTGTGGCTGTAAAGAGATCAGCGGGAAAGCTCAGCCCATAGGAACTCATTAAAACAAATCAGGAAAAACATGAAGCTAAAGCAGGCCAGACCGGCCGCATCAGCCAAACCGCCAAACAGCTAAACAGCAATCAGCACACAAGCTTATAAACCTTCAGCTCTCCAGTGATCATCATCGCTCTGGGGGAAAAAGAGGGAAAAGGTGTTTACTAACATGTAAAACATTATGCTAATCACTTGTTTGCAACCAAGCTATATAAAAAGAGCAGCGCCACCTAATACATACTCCATCTCTGCTTTTATTAAAGGCAGATTCATCCAAAAATGAATGGATGTCATTTAAAACTTGTATGACCATTTCTTCTGCGGAACACAAAAAAAGATATTTTGAAAAGTCAGTGGGGTCAGAAAAACATTGGACACTATTGACAATAAATCAGATTTGAAAACATTCTCAGAAGACAGAAAGCCATACAAGTTTGGAATGACATGAATAAATGAATTTTGAATTAAGTAGTAAAATAATAGAATTTAAATTTTTAGGGAAGCTATTAGGTTTTTGTTTAAATTAAATTAGTTTAGAAAGGAGATCAAATTTAATCTGTAGTAAACACGATACAAAAGTTTTTGGAACTATTTATTTTTAATCAAATAAATACAGCCTTTGTGAGCATAAAAGACTTCTTGCATAGGCAAATAAATATTTCTTTATTAAGTGTTGAATGGAAGTTTGTCTCCTGAAGTTCTGGAGTACTCCATGAGCATGATTGTCTTAATGTTACACTCTGTGTGTGTGTGTGTGTGTGTGTGTGTGTGTGTGTGTGTGTGTGTGTGTGTGTGTGCGTGTGCGTGTATGCCTCCAAAAGTCAATATTCTGTAATTACAAGACTCTCTGTGGGACATCAAATATCTGCATTCAGCCTTGAGAAAATTGTGCTAGTTACTGTTTGCACTCTAAACATCGACTGTAACGGGATCTCTGATTTTCCCGAGGTAATAAATAAAATGAGTTCTTTTTCTTCCTCTCTCCCCTTGTTTATTATATTTCAATTTATTTTCCATTTGATGTTTTCCCTCTGCTATTTGCATGCTGGATTTCTGAAACCAGAGACTGAAATTGTTTTATTGAAAATACTGGCGTGAGACAGGCTCATTCTTCAGGTCTATGGTTACCTCTCTCACCCTCCTGGGGCACAGTACGGGAAGGCTGCATAGTGTTAATAAAGGCGCCCATCCAGCCGGGCCTCACCCTGCTGCACTGAGTCTGTAGCTCTGTTCCCAAAACTAGTGAACTGTCTTCTGCCTACACAGATAACATGATCCCAACCATGATGGAAGCTCATAAGTGGCAGATTTGGAGCACTCTACATTGGCAAAAAAAAAAAAAATAGTGCCTCTCACAGTTGATTTCAATAGAGTTTGATGTTAGCATGTTGCTAAGCTTATAGCATGATACTCTAATAAGAAAAGAAATGCAAAACAAACAAATATTAGTTATATTTTTAGTATATATTTTAGTGTAGCTTTTACTATTTTTATCAATATTTGTACTGTAGGTACTCCTCACAGTTGATTTCAGTATGTTTGATGTTAGCATGTTGCTAAGCTAATGGCATGACACTGTAAAGGCCTTTTCACACTGAACGCGAAAATTTGGTGCGAATGTTCGGCACGATGATGCTTTTGAATCAAAACAATATCCCTGTGGGGTTATTCACACCAAGCACAATCATTCGTGGCACGAAAAAGCGAGGATTTTTTTTTCCATTCTGTGTGTCGATTTTTTTATCCCCCCCCCCCCCCCTTAGCTCTGCGATGAAATGGGCCGTCCAATGAGATTCAAGCTTAGATCAAGTGCCCAGAGTAGCTGCTGTTGCACAAAAAGGTGATAGTGGTGGCACTGTTTTGAAAACCAGTGTAAACAAACACTGAAGAAGAGTATCCTGGTAGAGACGAGAGTGGATGCTGAGTTCTTGTTATCATTGGTATCTGAGAACGGATTTATTCTCACATGTTCTCAATATCATTTATATTAATTCTCCACTGAATTATATGAACTGCGCGAGTGTTATTATGAGTCAGAGCGCGTTCACTCTCTAGATCTTCCGTATTAAAAACATCGAGTGAAACATGTTTCTACACGTGAAATATGAAAGCAAATAGACATATGATTGTGACGATATATTTTATGTGTTTTGTATGCAGCTCATGGTATTTTTTATAACAATAAAGGATGTTTATGATGATGTTAAATCCATATGAGATACATATCTGAGGAAAATGCACTGTTGGTCGGCGCCACCTAGTGTGCAGGCGTGAATTAGCAGAAGGTGCTCAATCGTTTCGCGCTTGGTGTGAAAACACCGTTCGTTGGCGATTCGCCTTGCTTTTTCGCATTGTGCTCAGTGTGAAATGGCCTTAAAAAGAATTAAAATAAAATAAATAAAATACAAAAAACAGTAAACAAATATTGGTTTTTATAATCCATTTTTAGCATAGTTTGAACTATTTTTATTGATACTTGCTGTAGGTACTCATAATGGTTGATTTTAACAGAGTTTGATATTAGCTAAGCTAAGTTTATTGATCATCACTTCACTTCCCTTGGTCGCCATATTGGATTTATTTTATTTTGAAGGATAAAGGCCTTCAAAATAAGAAAAGGAATGTTTTTATTTTATTTCAACATTGCTCATCCATCTTGTGTTCAGTGGAGAATTTACAGACTGGATAATATTTCTTTTAAAACAGGTGAGTGTGTCCTTGCTAAAGCTATGGCCTTGGCTCTAGTTAATGACAGTAATGCACTGATTTGTTGACTATGGCTGTAAGTTTTGACAGGTTGGGTTTCTTTGGCTTCTGCTTTCCCACTAAGATGGTTCCCACTAAGAACAGCTTAGAGTTAATAAACTGACACAAAGCTGAGGAAAGGTGGGCATCATGCCCTTGAGTCTGGTACGGCTGGTGTGCAGCCCTGGCAGGGGAATGTGTGTATGTGAGAGTGTGTTTGCTGTAGGGGGTGTTGTGGTCAAGAAGAGCTGTCAACAAGTACTCTCTTTCACCCATTCCCGTTACCTCACAGCCCAGCATACAGAGTGTGTAATTATACTCATACTAAATGCCTTTTTTTTAAACACTCCCATTATGGTGTCAAACATGTTTTTAGGTAAGAGGAACTGTAGTTATTTAACAGTAATGTATTATTTAAGTAGATTTTTACATTTAGTGTAGAAAGTTGAATGGTGCCCCATGATGCATGGCGACATGGCTAAAAATATTATCACAATATTTTTTTCTATATCATTCACGGTTGATATTTACCACAAATGATTCAAATGTTTGTTATGGATATTGTGAATGACGATTTATTACCCAACACTACTTTAACAACAAACAGGCACACTGACAAGTGATGTATGTAGTAACAAAATCAGAGACCCCTGGAAATCCGATCACAAGAGACGCATGTTACACGCAATTGTAAACAACAATCTGTCTTGCGTGACCACTTGTGATCGGATTACCTGAGATGGATGTAAATGGCCCATAAGTGTGAGTTATAGTAATAGTAATATTGATGCTTGTGTTCTCTATATGTATGTAGTGTAAGATGTTTTCAGATGGTCTGATAAGGTCCTTCAGAGGGCATGTGAGTGGCTGACTGAAGATTTGATTAATTGTGTGGTAAATGTGGTCTTAATACTGCAGTAGTGGACCTGTGACCTTTGACTTCCTCCACCCCACACACTATCAGGGATTCATTCTGCTTGAGCTCAGCTTGAATCCTGTTTACTTATCAGAAATCTACAAAGGCTTCAGCTCTGATCTCTTTCTTTCTTTTCTAAACCTTCTCCTTCTGCTCATCCTCAATATGTAGCTTAGGACTGGGTGGTATGACAGTATGCTATCAATGTTAAAAATACATCAACTGTTGGAGACTCTGCAGTCACAAATCCAGCTGTGCATATATTGGCTATTTTATGTGGCTCATCTACTCATATTTATAGTGTATTATTATTTTGAGTTAAATATGCTTCTTTCCACTGATGAGTGGCTTAATGATATATAAAAAATAAAGTATTTAAGTCAGTAGATTATTGAAAATGGGCAGTAATAAATGATTATGTGATGCATAAAACAATTAAACAATTATTTATTTACATACACTGTTCCTGTGTAGCCATATAGATGTTAAAATTACTTCAACATTTATATAAGATTTCAGTCATTCCATCAAGAGAATAAAGGTGGTTCAGTGACATGACAATTTTATTAGTCCAGCTTTATTCATGAATAAAAACAATACATTAAAAAATACAATTTGTACATATAATGACTTGAAAATATCTATTCTATGTTGTACATGTAATGATTTTTTTTTTTTTTTTAAATAAGCAGTATTTTGTTAAAATAGTTTCTATATTTGAAAAGCTTTGTCCACCAAATGTGACCCTGGACCACAAAACCAGCCTTAAGTAGCACAGGTATATTTGTAGCAATAGCCAAAAATACATTTTATGGGTCAAAATTATAGATTTTTCTTTTATGCCAAAAATCATTGGGATATTAAGTAAAGATCATGTTCCATGAAGATTTTTTTATACATTTTCTACCGTAATTATATCAAAACTTAATTTTTGATTAGTAATATGCATTGCTAAGAACTTCATTTGGATAACTTTAAAGGCGATTTTATCAGTAATTTGATTTTTTTGCACCCTCAGATTTGCAAATAGTTGTATCTCGGCCAAATATTGCCCTATAGTAACAAAGCTTATTTATTCAGCTTTCAGATGATGTATAAATCTCAGTTTCAGAAAACTGAACCTTATGACTGGTTTTGTGATGCAAGCTCACAAATCAAAATCATGTCATGTGACCAACAAAGTCATGATGTTTTTAAAAATAATGATTAAGAAATTTAAGCTCTCATGTGTTCAAGGTGCAAGGAAAATATGTTATTACATTTTATTTGATGGTCATTAAATGTAAATCTTGCTAGGAAAAAAAAATCTTTTTTATCTTGGACACTGTTGTTTCTCATTAAATTACATTACATCCACAGACTAAACTAATTCTTAGTACTGACACATCAGAAGCCGAAGACATCTTTTCTGTGTCTCTTTGTTTTTTAAAAGAGATGGATAATGCACATTTACGCACACTGTTAAACTGCATCAGTGGCTCCAGGCCGTCATTAACATGCACACAGACAAAGTTGTGGTGCTTCACCTTTGACCTCTGAACTCGTAACCCACCCTCAGGTCAACCCTCTCCCCTCTGCCTGAAGCCCACTGCCTCGTCCTGGATAATATCTAACTGTATGAACACTAACGCACACGCAGAGACGCTTTCTGGACAGTTTCGGGGCTTTCTGACCTCACTAACACAACAAGCTTGTTTTGCCTCCCCCATACACATACGTGATCGCTGTGGGAGTAAACCGCATGCCGTTATTACAGTATGAATGTGCGTCTAGCTCGTGTGTGTGGGCGCGAGCGTATTCGTTTTTGACCCGGTGTCCAAACACCCTTGTTTTTCCTGCTGCCCGGTCAGACAGTCCTCACAGATCCCTAAAAAAACATCTCTGTAGACCTCTTCATCCGCCCTTCCACATGTGCCCTGGAGCCGGTCCCAGTTTGCAAGAGTTACAATCTCTCTAGCTTTCTTTGTAAATCTGTCACTCTAATGTTTTAATTTGAATCGTTTCATCTCTCTGCTGCTTTGATCGTTCATCTGTTGATTTCCTTCTCTATTTCCTAACATCTCTCTTATCTTATCTGTCTACACTCTCTAGCTGTGTCTGAATTCTCATACTGTCAGAGTATATACTACATTTGATGAAGAACTTACTACTTGACCATTAAAGCATTAGTTCACCCCAAAATGAAAATTCTGTCATTAATTACTCACTCTCATGTCGCTCCAAACTCGTAAGACCTTCGTTCATCTTCGGAACATTAAGAAATTAAGAAAGAAAACAATTAAGAAATTTTTGATGAAATCGGAGAGCTATCTGAACCTCCATAGACAGCAATGCAACTGCAATGTTCCCAGGTCCAGAAACGTAGTATGGACAGACATAAAACAGTCCATGTGACATCAGTGGTTCAACTTCAGTTTTTCGACGCATGAGAATAGTTTTTTTTTTGCGCAAAGCAAACAAAAATAACATAATTTACTCAACAATTCTCCTCCCCCGAGTTACGTCTTCCGCCATTTTAGAGAGTATCACAATGCATACATACGCGTAAACAACGCTTATTAAGCAGATTACGTTCATGCGCGCGCTTTCCCCCGAACGTAAACGACACTGATTATGTCAAATACGTTCTTGAGTACTCTCCAAAAAGGCGGGAGACGTAACTCGGGGGAGTAGAATTGTTGAGTAAATTATGTTATTTTTGTTTTCTTTGCGCAAAAACAAAGTATTCTCGTAGCTTCGCAAAATTGAAGTTGAGTCACTGATGTCACATGGACTGTTTTACCGATGTCCTTACTACGTTTCTGGACCTGGGAACAGAGAGCTCTCACATTCCATCAAAAATATCTTAATTTGTGTTCCGAAGATGAACGAAGGTCTTACGGGTTTGGAAAGACATGAGGGTGAGTAATTATTGACAGAATTTTCATTTTTTGGTGAACTATCCCTTTAATGAATGTAAGCATGTGTGCAATATGAATACAGTATGGACGTACTACATCTACCCTATTGGCGTTGTCATGTGATCTTAGACATCAGTTTCTGTTTTCTGCTCTTCACAAATATGACAATGACCTCATGGAATAGTACAGTTTCAATTGTGGAAGCAGTATATCCAAGAATGTATCTATACCAAGACTCTGAATGGCAGAAACGGCAACATGCAGTATGGCGGCTCGTCGTGGTACACTCATGAACGCGTGTGAAAGACTGACACGGAAGAGAAGAAATTGTTGAATAAAGTCTTTATTTTTGTTTACTTTGCGCACAAAAAGTATTCTTGTAGCTTCGTAAAATTACGACTGAACCACTGATGTACTGTACATGGACTATTTTAACATTGTCCTTACTACCTTTCTGGATCTTGAACGTGGTAGTTGCGTTGCTGTCTATGCAGGGTCAGAAAGCTCTCGGATTTCATCAAAAATGTCTTGTGTTCCGAAGATGAACAAAGGTCTTACGGGTTTGGAAGGAGATGAGGGTGAGTAATTAATGACAGAATTTTAATTTTTGAGTAAACTCAGTGAACATAATTTTTAACGGTTGCAAAGTAAGTTTCGAACCAAGTGTAGTACCTACTTGACAGTATGCAATTTTGGACACAGTTTATCACAACATGGTGGATATAGTACATTCTGATATCATTCATACTACACACATTCATACTATATAGAACATACTTTTTAATTGTTGCAAACTTTGTTACTCATCAAATGTAGTTTTTTCTTTTTGTACCTATCAGTCGGTTTGGACACATTAGACGACAAAGGCGACAGTTTGCTTATCTTGTATTTTGTCATTGTTGGTTTTCTACAGTTTCTTTTCTATGTCATGCTACACACATCCATACTGGACAGTCTTTAATTCAATCTCATTGATTTTTTTTAGTGCACTGTAGAAAGCAGTGTGACAGCTATTGATCGATTTTCATTTTATCTGTTTTCATCTAGCATGACAGCGCCTCATAATATACGACCAGTATTTGCATTCAAGAGTTTGATAGATAGAGCACATCATATAAGACTCTGACAGGAGAAAACGCGTGAGAGAAGAGTTCTGGCTGGAGTCCAGCCCATGCTTTAGTGTGTGTGATATGACTTATTTAGCCTGTCTGCCTTCCTGTGTTTAGGGCGAACGGATTACTGCCGGAAACAAGACACAACCCGTTTACTCCTCACAGGATGTTCCAGTATCTCTCGTACTCCCTCTCATCCTCCAGTGTAAATGCCCACACTCACATATACACACGCACAACATATATCAACTGACCACACACTGACATCTATAAACCCCCACAAACACAGAAGACACACACTCACGCGTGGCTTACGTCCTCCTCACACACCTGACCTCCTCTCACAGCTGTGTTTGTGAAGTAACATCCAGCATGGATTTGTTTCTTAGTGCCTTTGCATATGACCTGCGCATATATGGCAGTCTTTTTGTGTGTGTTTGTATATCGGCTGTGTGTGTGTGTAAAAGCTTCATGTGCCTGCTAATACAACACAGCTGATTGAAGAAAGTGTTTGTAACAGTCCGTATGTATCAGATAAATCAGCGATCAAAGGAAAAACTAAAGATTCAGATCTAGGAAATGCATTCAGATCTAGGTCTCCTAATTTCATTTTCTTAATCAGGTTCTCGAAAACATATTCCATATTTTACAGTCTGGGTCATGAATCATTTCTCAATAGTGGTCAACCGATGTTTAACAGTTTTTAAGGATTTCTGAAAAACTTAAAACTAATAATGACTTCAAAGAAAAATATTTACAAATCTTCACTGTTTTTAGGTCAGTGAATTAATATAAGCAAATATATATAGCGGAGTGATACAAATGGTGAAACGGTTGTAGGAGCTCTGTTATCACTCTGATATCGCACTCTTATCAGCCAATCAGATTCGAGGACCAGAAAGAACTGTTGTATAAAAAAGATGCATTAAGAGCCAGGGAGTTAAAACTTTTTGAATTTGAAGATCAGTGTAAATTGAACTTATTTGTCTTCTGGGAAAATAAATGAAAAAAAAAAAGATATTTAGGCAAAATAAGAAAAATGTACACACATTCATTCTGTTCAAAAGTTTTCACCCTCCGGCTCTTAATGCATCATTTTTTTTCCTTCTGGAGCATCAGTGAGCGTTTGAATCTTCTGTAATAGTTGCATATAAGTCCCTCAGTTGTCCTCAGTGTGAAACTATGGATCTCAAAATCATGCAGTCATTGTTGGAAAGGGTTCAAATACACAAAAATGCTGAAAAACCAAAGAATTTGTGGGGCCTGAAGGATTTTTCTGAAGAACAGCGGGCAGTTTAAGTGTTCAGGACAAACAAGGGACTCATGAACAACTATCACTAAACAAAAAACACAGCTGTGGATCATTCAGGTAACAGCATAGTGTTTAGAATCAAGTGGGTGTAAACTTTTGAACGGGGTCATTTTTATAAATTCAATTATTATTTTCTATTGTGGACTATTTGTAAACATCTTTTATGTGAAATATCTTGTTCAGGTCAGCATTAAATAAACAATAACATGCATTTTGTATGATCCCTCTTATTTTGGTGAAATAATTAACATTTCGCAGATTCTACAAGGAGGATGTAAACTTTTGTCCTCAACTGTGTATGTGTGTGTGTGTATGTGTATATATATATATATATATATAGCTGCATTTATTTAAAAAAAATACAGTAAAAATAGTAATATTGTGATATATCATTACATCTAAAATAGCTGTTTTCTATTTGAATGCATATTTTAAAATGTAATTTATTCCTGTTATGGCAAAGCTGAATTTTCAGCAGTCGTTACTCTAGTCTTCAGTGTCACATGATCCTTCAGAATAATTCATAATATGCTAATTTGGTGCTCAGGAAACATTTTGGTCATACTTTAGTTTGTGGACCAATTCTCACTGTTGTCTAACTGCTTTGTCACCAATAAACTCTTAATTTGCTGCTTATAAATTCTTAGTAAGTTGGAAATTAACTTTAGGTATAAATGTAGGATTAAGGGTTCTAATTATGGTCATGCAGAATGAGGCACTAATATGTGAATAAGGCATAATATATAAATATATATATATATATATATATATATATATATACATACTGTATATTATTATTATGGCCTGGTCAACATCAGTCTGTCACTGTTTCTTAGCACTCATTGGCTGTCAGACTGCGTCCAGCTGTATGAGAGAGTCCAGCATCTCAGCAGTGAATGTGCTGACAGCTCTCTGGGGCTCACGACTTATTGATTTAAAATGAAATGCCTCCTACAAGGTACCAAACCAAACTTGATCAGAACAGTTTCTCCTCAAACAAATTTAAAGTAGCTTTGGATGTCCATTATTCAGGTGTATATTTGTTTATGGAGCACTAACATACAGGACTACTGATATAACCTTCTAATCTTCTGTGAAGCCTGTATGTATAATGCATAATCTCAGTATGTAAGTCTTACTGAATGCAGCACTGAGGTGTAGCATAAGGATCAGACATATGTCTGTACTGTATATGGTATGTGTGTATGCATTTTTGGTTGAGGTGTGAAAACATGCTGAATGGTGAATCAGGTCAGTGTTTTGGTTTTGCAGACAGAGTTACTGACAGCGGTATGAGTGTGTGTGTCAATCTGTACCGCCACAACATCTATGTGTCTGAATATGTCAAGGTGGTCTGTGTCTTTTCACCTTTGTGTGTGCGTCTGCGGACAAGTTGGCGTCGATCTGAAGTGAGTGTACTCTGGAGCTGCAGTCGGACACTGCTGACTTTTGGAAATCCCCACAATGCAGCGCTTTCACCAAGCCGAGTGCTGTTAGCCAGCGGCGACAGAGAGCTCTCATATAGGGCTGGTTTCAACTTCCATAACTCAAATATTCAATTTCTCTGATGATGAATAAAGCAGCACGTACTGTCCCTATGTTTTTGGTGAACAATTTTGGTTTTCCATTAATGCTTAGTCACAAATAGTTTGGTCAAGCCACACACTCTTACACACATTTTTAATTTTTCCCAGATTCAAATTGTGACATCCACCTTCAATAATGTATCCCCTTCAAACACAGTCCTCCTTTGTCCTGCCTCCACGTTCCTCTCAAGCCTTAGGCTGTGTGTGTGTGTGTGTGTGTGTGTGTGTGTGAGCGAGTGAGTGTTGTGTCATAGTAATGGGTTGTCCAGGGTCAGTTGCGGTCAATGAGACACAGGTTTTTCTCATTGCATACTGTAGCTTAGCCAGAATCCTGAGCATCCTGGGAATTTTCTCCTCAGCGGTTGTAGTTCATTCTGCACTCTGATTGGCCCTGCAGCGGATGAGTAATGTAATTAATTTTGATTAGTTTCAGGGTACTGTGGCTTTAAGTCAGAGACCAGCTAAATGAAACAGCTCAAGGGGTCCAGATGTCTGAAGTTGTTTGTTGTTTTGTGTGTTTGAATCTTGCAGGGAATAGTTCACCTAAAATTAATATTCTGTCATCATTTACTCACCCTCATGTTGTTCCAAACCTGAATTATTGTTTTTTTATTCATGGAGCACATTAGATATTTAAAGCGTTTTCAGAGCTGTTGTTTTGTATTTAGGGCTCCAACACGGAAAAAAAGCAACCGTAAAGTTACAATGCTGTATTCTATACAATGCTATATTCTAAGTGTTAAGAAACTATATGATTACACTGAAGAGCAGAATGAAATATAAATTAAATTGGTTACACTTTAGTATAGGGAGCAATTCTCACTAGTTGCTTATTAGCATGCCAATTAATAACATATTGGCTGTTTATTAGTACTTATAAAGCACATATTCTGCATCCCTAAGCCTACTCAGTACCTAAACTTACCTTACTAACTATTAATAAGCAGCAAATTGGAAGCTTATTGAGGCAAAAGTCGTAGTTAATGATTTGGCAATAGCGAGAATTGGACTTTAAAATAAAGTGTGACCAATTATCTTGCTCTCCACCAGAATTTTCTGTCGTTTAGTGAATTTTAAAAACATTGTCAGATAATTCAAAATACTTTGCACCATTTCAACAGAATAAAAAAGAAAGAACATGATTTCATTTAAAAAAAAAAAAAAAAAAATTAATCTTTGTTAAATTGTCAGCTTTAAAGCATGAAAACCAAAGAATCCTGAAAAAAAGTATCACAGTTTACACAAAAATATCATACGCCACAACAGTTTCACCACTGATAATAATCAGAAATGTTTCTTGAGTACCAAATCAGCATATTATAATGATTTCGGAAATATCAAATGACACTGAAGGCTGGAGTAATGATGCTGAAAATTCAGCTTTTCCATCACATGAATGAATTACATTTGAAAATATATTATAGCAGAAAATCATAATTTTAAATTGCATTTTTATCAAATAAATGAATTCTTGATGTGCATAGTGTACATCTATGTAAATACAAAGATGGAAACTTTACGGTTCAGTTCTTCTCATTTTCATATGTGAATATTTAACCCTGCCATGTTGCGTTCAGTCATAAGACACACAAGAACTTGTTGCGTTTGGAGTCATTGACGTCTAACATCATGAATATTCTCCATAATTGACCTTTTTGTGTGTCTCAGAATAAAAAAAGGTCATATAGGCATGAAAGACATCATGAGGGTGAGTAAATGATCACAGAATTTTCACTTTTAGTTAATTGTTTCTTTTCACGTTTGTCTGCATCTGTTCCAGTTTTGCTGCACCAGCAGTGCCGCTTATGTTGTGTTGTTTGTGCGTTTTGATTAACATTAATGGTGTCTGGTTTTCAGTTTGACGTGGTTTGTGGAGAAACATGAGTGCTGGAGAATGCACTCCACTTTCATGTTGTTTCTCTTTCGTTTCGGCCTTTGTTTACACTTACATTTGGACTGTGTTCATTTGAAGCTGAGAGAAAATCAAACTCATCTGATCTGAAGTTTTTTGATGTTTTTGGCACAAGCTCTCAGCTTCACTCCTCCCACTCATCTTCATCTCCACCCACACTCACACACGTACAAACAGTGATTGACAGCGGGACGCAGAGGAGGTGGAGAGGCCTCAGGCTCTGTGCTGATGTGTCTGGAAGTGTTTAAATGTCTTCTCTTCGCTGCTGGTCTGCACTGAGCCTCTGTGCAGCGTCCCTCAAAATATCACTTTTTATTTAGCAAGCAGAGAAGTGCTGTCGACGTCATGTTTGTCTGATGTACTCCTCCTGAAAGCTGGGATCAATTTTTTATTCTCTGCTGTCTCTCTCTCTTTCTCGCTCTGTGACTCGTTTACTGTTTCATGGGCCTGACAAAAACTATGTTTGTTCAGTGTTATATTGCTTTATACAACAGCTCAATAAAAAAAAAGTTAATATTGTGTAGCTTACAATTTAGATGCTATAGGGCCAGATAAACTATTGTTCAAAAGTTTGGGGTCAGTAAGATTTGTTGTTGTTGTTGTTGTTATTAAGAATGGTAAGAATGTTCACCAAGGCTGCATGTAGTTGATACATGCAGCTTTAATAATTTTTTAAAAACAGTGATATTTTGAAATATTATTCCAATTTAAAATATCTTGTTTTTATTTGAATATTTTTTAAAATGTAATTTATTCTTGTGAGGGCAAAACTGAATTTACAGCAGCCATTACTCCAGTCTTCAGTGTCACATGATCTTTCGGAAATCAAAATATGCTGATTTGGTTATCAAGAAACATTACTTATTATTATCATTTTTGAAAACAGTGGTGGATTTAAGTGGAAACCATGATACTTTTATCAGGATTTTTTGATACATAGAAAATTGAAAAGAACAGCATTTTTTTCTCAAAATAGAAATTTTTAGCATTATAAATGTCTTTATTGTCACTTTTGTTGCTGTCATTGTCACATCAGTTTAATGTGTCTTTGCAGAATAAATTAATGTGTCTTTGCAGAATAATTCCTTTAAAGGAATTTATTTAATTAGTTAGTTTCATTATATATTTGAACAAATTGAAACCCAGTACTTACATTCAAAAGTAAAATCTTGCATTTTCTCTCCAAAAAATCCTGTCGACACCAGATTATTTTGTTATGGTGTCAATTTTAATATTTTTATTATTTTCATTTTTAGAGGTGGAATTTAGACATGATGAGCTTTATAATGTGTGTTTATGACTAGCATTCTCAGAATATTCTTGAACTTTAACAAAAATGATAGAACTTTTAAAAAACACTCTATATGCTACTATAAATTCATTTAAATTAAGCATAATAATTATAAAACTGGAATGTGACTTCATATGCCAAAAATAAAAATAAATAAATGTCTCTCTTCCTCTGTCTTTGAATCTCATCCCTCTATCTCTCATGCAGCATATCTATCTCACCCCCTCCCTCCTTCCCACTTATCCATTATCTAATTGACCTCCGTAATTAGAGACACTCTTGCTCTTCCTGTGTGGTTTGAGCATGTGGTGTCTGTCTCTCAGAGTTAGACTCAGCTCAGAGAGACTATGTACCATTTTGAGATGTTTTCGGTCGTAAACATGGATTTGAGGCAGGCCTATGCGTCAGCACTGAACACGGGTCTAAAGCGCCACATGCTCGACGTGTCTGACATCAATTTGCTTTCCATTTGTGTGGCGTAGCTCCACGGCTAAACACAAATTCGAGTCTACGTGTGGTTTTGATAGCTGACGTAGCCAAGCGCCTTTTCCGCCCGTGAGACTTGTGACGGCCGGATAGGAGAAGATGGGACTGAGGGAAAGATAAATTCAGAGGGAAGAATGTAACTTCAGATGCGTATTGTCCCACACATGAGGCTGAGAGGACTCAAATTCTCCTTATTTCCCCCTTTCTCTCTCTCGTTTAGGGAAGAACAGATGAGTAGTGCCATGTGTGTTTGCGTGTGTTGTTGTTTTCCACGGAAAAGAGGGGAAAATAAAAGGAATGAAAGTAACCCAAACGAGGCCAGCACGCAACCGCTAATTATGAAGCTGTTTGGGGAGGGGGCAATGGGTCCAACACACTCTTCACATGCAGCCCACGTCTTTCTTTCTTTCTTTCTTTCTTTCTTTCTTTCTTTCTTTCTTTCTTTCTTTCGTTAGTTCCATTTTGCTTTTTCGTTAGTTCTTTGGTTTTAATTTCTTTGCATGTTATAGCTATATTTTCATCCATTCAAGAATGAGGTATTTTTGTTGTTGTTGTTCTTTAAGTATTTTGTTCACTCACTTTTTTTAGTTGTTTATTTGTTCACTCATTTTTGCTTGTTCATTTGGCAGTACATGTATTTTTTCGTTCAAACAATTATTTTATTTTTCAGTTCGATATTTTCATTGAGTTCTTTTTGGCACTTTGTTTCTCTTTTATTATTAATATTTTGACATTTCTTGGTGTGTTTGTTCATATTTTCTTCTATCGATTATTAAGTTCTTAGTACTTCAGTATTTTATTCTCTCATTTGTCTATATGTTCAATTTTGTCTGTTTATCAATTCTTTCTCTTTTTTCTTTGTGTCCGTTTTTTCCCATTTCTGTTTTATTGGTTATTTCAATTAATTTTCATTTATTCATCTGTTCATTTTTTTTCTTTTGTTCTTTCAGTCTTTTATTTTCTTTGTTCATTTGTCAGTACTTTTTTCAGTACATTATACTTTTGTTTGCTTGTTCTTTTATTTTGTCAGATGTTTTTATTTATGTGTTAGTTTGTTCATTTACTTGTCTGTCTTTTCGGGGGGGTTCTTTCTTTTTTCCTCACATTCATATGCAATGTTGTCCAAATATTTCAGTGCTCAATGGGATAAAATCTCATTCCTCTGCCCTTAATGTTAGTTGTTCTCATCCTCATAAATTCTTACGAGCGACGGTCTTGACTCTTCCCGTATGTGTCCTGAAGTGATGTGTGTGTTTTAGAGAAAGACAAAGACTTACTCACTCTTTTATGCAATCTGTGAGTTTGTTCTTGTAATTTGCTCTGCTGTGATAATGGCTGTTAGTAATTGTTACAGTGTGTGTGAGTGTGTGTGTATGAGCATGTAATTTTGTCTGGAATGGACACACACACACACACACACACAGTCTAAAGCAAAGTCTAAAGTTACTGCAGTACAGCATCCAGGTTAACATATTGTTTTGTTTTCTGCACTCTGTAGTTTACTTCAAATAACTTTGTCTATTTTCTGTTATGTCTGTTATGTCTATCAGTTAATCAGGGTGTGGGACAGACAAGATATTATAATGTGTGTTGTGGGACTTTTTGCATGTTTATGTTTTAGAGCTGATTTGGTGATCTTAAATCATTACAGGGATTTCATGATCATATGGAGCGTTTCAAAATAACTGAAATTCCAAGTGATTCAGAAGGACAGGCGGGAGACGAGGTTACAGGAATATGTTGTCCGGAGGTCTGAATGAACTAATGTTAGTTGTTTGGATGAGAAAGAGGAATTTTAATGAAGATATAACAGCTAGTAATGTGGAGAAATGGGAAAACAAAAGGTCAGAGCAAAAGGAATAAAGAGCGGGAGAGACAAATAAGGCTTAGAAAGTGGTTTGCTGAGAAAACAACATCATGTTTAATAAATCCTGTATTTTCTCTTGCCATTTAACTGGCGTTGTTTTTCGCTGATCTGTTGTTTTTTCGGCTCGTGGGAATGTTGGTTTGTGTGCAGCTCTGTTGATTTTGTTTCAAGTGCTGCATTGTTCCTCTGTCCTGACCGGTACTCTCTCAAACCATCATTACGTCACTTTCTCAGTCGCCCCTCCCCTAGCTTACCTGGCATCATGTTTAATGTGGGCGAAGTCTGTGCCTGCTGGACGCCGCTGATATAACAGAATGATGAATGATCAAGTTAATCCTAGCGTTATTGTATTATTTACAGTACATCTTAGCGGAACAGCTTGGTTCCTCCGAGTCCTCTTCCATGGAATGCTGGATTCCCTTGGCGTGCTCACCGCAGCAGCTCCATGTGTCAATCAAACGCCTCTGCTGACTCTGCACAGCAGAGCAGATGGAAAGAGAGCAGAACACACTTTTCTGCCCTTCATCAGCCTTAAAAACACATCTCACTCACTCTAATCAGCACCGACACACAAGGTTTCATCCCATCACAGACATACAAGAGTGTAAGCAAATATTCAGGTTAGTCTAAGTTTAAGAATCAGTCACTGAAAAATCCCATATTAGTCAACCACTATATGATCTTTACCTGATCAAAGCTTATGAGACAATTTGTTAACATTTTTTTCGAGATAAGCATAATCAGTGTAAGTTTGTAAGTTTTCTAAGAATATATCATAAATTCAACTCCAAATTATATTTGTTTGTTTGTTTGTTTGTTTTTATTATTATTATTATTTTTAATGAATTCATTAATTTATTTATTTTTTTACTTTTTGTTTTAACTTTGAATCCTATTGGTTGACCTGCTTTCTTCACAGCAAAATTAGAAAACCTCTCCATAAAAAATAACAAGCAAGCAAACAAAAAAAAACAACTGTCGCATTGACAACATACAAATATTTGGGACAATCTGAACAGAAGCATCAACAGTTGTTTATTCACATTAAAAAGTTAAAAAAAATTTTGCTTGAATATCCATCTTGGTGTGAACTGGCCAGATGTTTTCTCATTTTCCAGTTTAATATGTAGACACAACTTGTAAGCAGCCAGTGCATCTTTGGTAGGTTGACTGTTTGTCTGACCAATGGCAGACTGGTTTAATAGAATCATTATTTTTAAAGTTTCTTGACACAGTGGCACAGAAATTACACGCTTTACTGTTAAAAAATTACTGAAAGACAAGCCAGAGATACTGATTAGGAATATAATTGTGTTGTTGTACAGTGCTTGAATCCGAATCTGCACTGTTTTCCATATCCAATCCATTGTTATTAAAGTATCATTGAGGTACTATTATAGATTTTATTAATATTTTAAAAAGTTATTTAATATTTAAAATTTTCTTTTCATTTTCATTTTAGTTATTTAGTTTTTGTTATTTTTTTAAACATTCCTAAATATTTTTTTTTGTTTTTATTTTTGTACATCAAGTCAGAAAATGAGAAATGTTTGCTGCTTCCCAATTCGCATACTATCCATCCTAAATAGTATTCAAAAATAGAATTAGTATGTCCCAAATCATAGTATGTTTTTAAAAAGAATGCCAAAGATTCCCGGATGGTCTACTACTTCCAGTCAGAATTTCGAAGTGCAGATCGATACACACTCTAACGGCTAATATTGCCCACAACACATTGCACGGTGGACGGGGATTCGATTAGAACTACAAACACGCACAAAAAGTGTTCAAAACTATAAACATGGCAGAGATGCGCGACCGACCGGACAGGTAGATAAAGGGATTCGATTGATAAATAATCAGTGTCTAACCTGATAAAAAAATATATTTATTTAATGTTATCCTCGTTATATTTCATCTGCAGCAACACTGTGAACTTTTATAATGATACGTTTGGTCATTAACTTTTAAATACATCATTATGCAAACACATGAGCAGAGTTCTCGGCATGAAAGACCCGCGATGTGCTTCTTCATTTTTCTCCAATACGGTAGGAAATCAAATTAAGTGAAATGTGGATGATGTTAACTGTGATTGACAGGGCAGTTTAAACAGTTACAGGATGCACGTAACTAAGCAACAGAGCGTCCGTTAAAGAAGCAGCTATAACGAAGTAGTATATCCGAAAGCATGCCTAATATTCTGCTACATACTCAAAAGTATGTACTTTTTCTTCACAAAAAGAGTACATACTTTTAGGGCATGGTATAACTAGGCGAATTGGGACGCAGCAGTTGTCTTTTGCCTTTTTTCTTATAAGTTAATATTTATTTCAAGCAACAAACATCTTTAAGTTGTCGTTCTTGTCAATCTTCCTGTCCTGCTGAATATATAGTCTAATGTATTGATTTCTCTAACCAAATTTCTTCTCGCCTTGTCATTGTGAGAGTTCAGATTGTTCAGATGCCGGATCTCATTCTGTGAATGTGTAGGAGATGAAGAGAAAGCAGAGAGAATGAAAACAGACAGACTGATTAACCATGACATGCTGATTTTGGCTTCTGTTTTCAGCTGTTCTCTCTCTCTTTCTAAATGATAGCAGAAGATGTCTGCACTTGTTTAGCTAACTAAGCCATATGATATACAGCATTTCAGCATTTTGTTGTTTTGTTTATGCGTATGTGTGACAGAGAGGGTGTGCATTCCTCCGTTTGTCCTCGTTTTAGACTCTTGTTCTTCCCTGGTCAGTTTGAACCATACATTGTTATGATAACAGCATTAAATATGAAGTGATTGTAAAATAGCCCAATTCTGTAGTGACTCATCCTCCAGCTGTGGTTGCCGGGAACAAATGACCAAATTTCCCTACCCCAGGAGGATGTACACTACCCCCATGAGATATCTCTCTGATCATAGTGTTCTCCACTGAGTAACGTCTTACTCATAAAGGTGCTTGTTTGCCTTCTTGCCCTAAAGACACAAATTAGCAGGAAGTCAGAATTATATTTCAAAGGATAAACTTTGTTTGACTCACTTCTATAGGAGATTCTCTCCATAAAAGCACACTGATGTGAGTGTGTGTGAGTTTACGGAGTAATTTGACATTTCCTGTTTATACCTGAATCGAATGGTTGTAAATGTTTGGACCGGTTAGTTTGTCTAGGTGCGCCAGGACGCAGTAAACATGCTGAAAAAGAGACACATATTTCAAAGTTTAATCCTCCGCAGTGAGCATTTTATTAACCAAAAAAAAACAAAAAAACATGCAAAACACAGAGTACATGCTCAGAAACACACACACACACACACACTTCTGAATGAACTCTAACTACATGGTATGTCGCTGCCACCTACAGACCGCAAGTATTTGCACTTCCAAAGCCAGTTCATTTCGGTCAGTTCACATACTTGTGCAAAAATGTCTTCAACATGTTCTTTTAATTACCATATATATAATTTAATTTAATTTTGTATGTTTTTTTTTTTTTTTTAGTCTTTAAAGGTCTTCTCTGGAGGAGGGTGATTCACTGGCACATCACACTCAATAGTATAAAACTCTTATTTTGAAACCTGGTTTCCTCTCATTATGCATACACACACACACACACACACACACACACACACACACACACACACACACACACACTGAACTCAACCTTCTGACTGTGTGTTAGAGTCACAAACTAGAATCAGATGGTGAAGTTTAACCCCTTACATCGCAGACTTGTGTGTGTGTGTGTGTTTTCAAGAGTAATGTTTTGTTAGGTGTGTTTTGGTGTTTCAGTATGACATTAATTATTAGGTCAAAGTCTATGGTTGGACTTGTGTGTGTGTCTGTAACAGAGAGAGAGAACTTTAGTTGAGTTGCACCCATAGTGTGTTTTGTGTGTGACTTCTTTATCTGCTTTCTTATATAGCAAATTCAGCCAAAATGAACAAAATACGTTACACTTTCATGCAAATGCAACACACTCAAATTACATTTAATGTGCAAAACTCTAAATGGAAAATGTTTAGTTCTGTTGGAGGTTAGATAGTCTTTTTTTTTTTTTTTGAAGTTGTGTTAAATAAATGCTAAATATTTGGATGTATTTTATATGGAAGCCCATATCTGCCTCAAAGTTTCTACAGTTTCTACCTTGCAGCTGTGAGAAATTAAGTCTCAGTTTTGAGATTTGAAGTTGAAATTACAAGACCAAGGTTGCAATAGTAAAATATAAAGTAAAAATTATGAAACATTGTCAAATTTACCTTATTTTTTTAAACTGAGGCAGAAACAGGCGTCAGGGAATAATAACTGCATAATAAACGTACATATTTTAGCTATTTTATGCACCAAATTCACAGAATATATAGCATTTTAGTTGTAAATCCTGTGATAAGAGTAGGTGTGTGTGTGTTTGTCTTTGCATGTGTTTGGATGTGGTTTCAGAGTCGTGTCACAGTGGCCATCTTATGGTCAGTGGTGACACTGCGGGGAATGTGGCCTGTCAACTACGCGATTGTGTGTGTGCATCTGTAAACACTGTCTGAACTAAATGATACCGTTAGCATAACCATACAATTACAGGGAAGAGAATGGGGGAATATACTTGTGCGTTCTGACTTTATTTATTTGTTCACTGTCTAAGAGAGAGAAGGAAAACACAAGTGTGTTTGCATACTGCAGCAAAAACAACATTACGCTGTGTTGATTATTTTACATACCGCATTGTTCTCATCCAACGGCAGAAAACACGTTGAAACCACAGCTGCTCCGGTCTGTCTTTATCAGATCAGATCAGTCTGGCCTTGTTCGAAACCGCTGGACCTGTCAAACAGACAAGACTTGGCATATTGTTTGTTTTTGAGGTAAAGGACTATGGCTGTGGTCCAAACCCTAGCAAGCTGCCTCGTTGTCTGCTGTCTACATAGGCAGATATGTTAAGCAAAAGGTAGCCTGAAATGCCTCACAAGCAATTTAATTGTACTTAACTAATAACAGTCAATTCAAATAAGTTTGATGTTAGCATGTTGCTAAGCTAATATCAGACCAGTGTTGTAAATGTTGCCTTGAAACAAGTTGGAGTAATAAACTTACTAAAGCTGAACATGAGATAAATTAAAGCTAAATAGAAATATTGAAACAAAAAAATGAAAAGTAAAAAGGACAAAAGCACATAAAAAAATACTGAAATTTAAATTTCTATAAAATGATTAAAATGAAGTGTAAAAATAAAAGATAATTGTGAGTACTATAATATGCATTCTAAAAGTCTATAAACAGCTAGCTAACTGCCTTACTGACAGCATTTTTGGGCACCATAGATGTATTAAATGGCGTTTTGAAACACAAACTATATGTTTGTCCCTTTATTTATCATTGCTGTAGTATACTAGGGTTTGCATGCGAGTATATCAAGGTGACATGGCCTATGCTGCACTTACAACGCACATACACTCACACAGCAGAGGGCGGCTCATGTTTAAAAGAGAAGATTCATGAGGATGTTCTTACATAAACTTCCCTGATGCACCCCAGACCATCTGCCTTTACCTTTAAGAGAACATCCATCAGCTGGATTATCTAGCATTACCTTTAAGAGCATCTCATTAAGTGTGTGGTTATCTCTCTGTCTGTGTAAACCACCTACGTCTCACTCCATTCATCTCCCTACATTTCTTTAGTTTTCTTCTGCATACTTTTCATTATCTTTCTAACTTTCTGCCTCTTTCTATTTTCTTTGTTTAATATTCATCCCATCTACTCATCCATCTGTTTTAGTCTTTCTGTGTAGACAGATTGAATTGTGTCCCGGTGTCAACCATGACAACCAAACACAATATTTATTTACAGTTTTTGATGAGTGGAAAGTTTTGAAAAGAGCAGCGTTTTTTTTGTGTGTAGTGTATATACTGTATATGGTATATTACAGATTTGCCATTTTCCTTTTTCTAAAGCCAGTGATCATTTGGGTGATTTAATTATTTGTATTAATTTTATTAATTTGATTAATTAATTGTCATATCATAATGTTATTTCATAGATTTTTTTTCTTCTACTTTTATAAATTACTTTTTTATATAAAAAGCAGAATATAATCAGTAATACACAGCATTGAAATTATTGTTGTACAGCAGGGTCATTTTTTGCACACACATACGCACACACTGACCTGCAGCTGATCTGGCATGTGTGGACTGGGTTTCATCTCCATAAACTCCAGAGATTTGGACTCAGTGAGCTGAATGAAACTGCTTTGATCAGGTATAAGGAGGCCATTTCCAGCCTGATTGATGAAATGAGTGCTGTACCCCCAGACAGTCTACACCTCACTGCATTTCCCTCAGCCGCTCTGTATGTTCACCTACCACACTTAATCGCTGCCTTTACAGAATAAGACCAGGCTCTGTGGTCATAAACCACATCAGATAGGATCTGCCCTCAGCTTTGTGTATAATCCTGTTAATTAACATAGGAAAGCCCTTACTCTGAGAAACTGGACAATTAGGGGGTTTTTTTTGTTACAATTTTGACTGCATAACTAGGAGAGTCCTAGTTTCTTTCAAGAGCCCCGACATTAACATTGGAAAGCTGTATGGTGTTATGACGTGATCAAACAATGGTCCACATACCATCAAGATTCTGTAATGCTGAGGTTGAGTAGCCATTCTTGACAGCACACGTCTTTGTTTTGTCTTTCTTGCACTTTCTGAGTTTTGTACTTTTAATTTTAATGACCTGCTATGGTGGAAAGCAGTGACCTGTGATATTCTTATTGAGTGTATTTCTGTCCTGATGAATTATATGTTAGCCTACATCAAGTGCGTGTGTGTGTGTTCATGAAGTTTTACTGCCATCTGATTGTTTACACTCCTCCTTCCGCCTCGTTTCTAAATGTCCTCTGCAGACTAAATGGATGACTGATGCCATTTTTCCATTTTTCAGGACTTTCCTCTGGTTTCTGTCTTTTTGCAAACTGATGGATTGCAATATTTAATTCTAGAGTTTTGTGTGTGTGTGTGTGTGTACTAAAGGGATAGTTCATCTAAAAATCTAAGTTTTGTCTTCATTTACTCATTTATCACCTGTATGAGGAAAAATTTAAAGACTTCCCTATTGCATTTATACTAAATACATTAGTGTATGCAATTACAATGAATGGGGACTGGAGATGTCATTCAAAAAGGACCCAAAACACCATTAAGATATCATAAAAATAGTTCATATGACTCATAGACTGTATTCCAAATTTTCTGAAGTCATACAATATCTTTGTGTGAGGAACAGATCGGGATTAATTCATTATTCACTAAAAGTCTTGTCATCCCCAATTCTTTTTGATACATTCCTGAGAGAAGTGATGTAGGTTTCATGAATGAATCATTATTTTGAGTCATTTCAGTTCAATGATTAATATATCCAGTTCACAAAACTGGAATGAGTGATTCATTCGCGAATCAGATTGGTTTGGTTTTTAAGTTTTGAAAACTTACTGACTCAATATGTTATAGTGATTCTTGAGTTAGTAGCTTATCCATCAATAATGGATTAAATTTCATTGTCTTCTTGTTTCTCACTTTTTGTAGTACTTTTATTGTGCTTTTCCTTCCTTTCATTCATTCATTGTGATTGTTCTGGTTTTTATTTTCATGCGTTCTTTAAATTTCTCCATTGTCTTTGAATGAAGAAAGTAAGTCACACAAGTTTGAAATGATGTGAGAGTGAGTACTGTAAATAATGGCATAATTGTAAGTTTTTGGGTGGAGAAACCAATGAATGTACTATGGAGTTATAACTTTTATTACATAATTTTATTATAGTTTTAACAGTAGTTTGAATGAGCTTTAGGTCTTGGCCTATTTCAGTGGAGTCCAGTCTTTCTTCACTTGCTGACATCATGCTTTTATACGCAGACCTTATTTTTGGCTGGTTTTAACCTCTTGACAGCGAAGGGTATTCTTAGGGCGCTCTGTTTTTAAAGCCCTTCTTATAAAAGGCTTCAGGCATCAAACATACACACATCAACAACATTCCTCCAGCGGTGTGCCCACAACAACAGTGCCCCCTCCCCATAAAAGGCCCCGTCTCCCACTATCTTACCCCAGAGTCCCTGCTGCCCTGAGGGCCGTAGAAGGGCTCCATTGTGTGGAGAGAGGCACCTGGTTTTGGTTAGTGCCAAACTTGGATACACACTCTCTCACACACTCACACAAACACACACACAGCAGGGTCAGCTCCCTCTAGAGGCCCATCTGGAGTTAATTTCCTGTTGTAGACAGCAAGCCATTACAGGCGTGGCCTGGCAGCCTCTCATGATTGGATGAGAGACAAAGGGCGGGGTGAAACTGCACGGTCATTTCAATTATTGGCTTATGAGACCTTTTTTTCTTTTATTTTAGGAATTTTGTACATTTGAGTGTTTACATCACACGTTTTATCATTTCTAGTGAGTGAAACAGTCGGGTTCTGGAAGTAAAACTCCCATTCATTTTTTCCATAGGGGAATAGATTTTGAGCGACAACTTATAAACTTATCTGTAAAAGACAGACCCACTGTGAGCTACAAGGTCGTTAATCGATGGTATATGCTTTTTAAAACCATCAGCCTGCATTATTTAAACATATTTTTCAGATAATTGTACTTAACAGCATCATTCCTGGTTTAGAACTGTATTCCCATGTTTCTGTAGAGAACTCTCCACCAACCAGAGAATTGTGAGAAGTAAATTGTTTCTTTCTTTAAAGCCGTTTGGCACACAGTCTTGTACCTTTGTGTTTTTTTTCCAATTTTCAAATACTTTTTTGCCTCAAATCAAAATTTATGATGTTTTGATTCACCTCATTGATAGTTGGTTTGGTTAATGGCTTATAACTCTTAAAGGTGCAGTTGGAGATCTTGGAAAATGCTAACTTTAGCCTGATAGCACTGAAAGTGAACGTCCCACCCTCCCTGTAATCGCCGTCCAAAGCCACACCCCCTGAACACACACATGCTCACAGACCAGAGACAACATTACTACAATAGGCTACATCAGCGGTTCCCAATTCCAGTCCTCGCGCCACCCCCACCCCCTGCTCTGTACATTTCATATGTATCTCTTATCACGTGTGACGTTTGTTCTATTCGACTCTAAGTGCCCTGCGAAGCGGACATCACCGGATATTCTGGCATGATTCCAGTTCGAAGCCAGCGTATATGTTCCATACAAAGGGCATTAAAGTGTGCGAGACGGAAATTTAAATAGTATTTATTTACAAAGGTATATTATGTCACACTTCTCTAGTAAGTTTCGTCTGTGTGTGAAGACGCTGCACATCTGTGAAATAATGTTCCGAAGTGAAGTAAACTTCAATGGATTTCCCCTGCTCATGGAGTAGGGAGCAATGACCACTGTGTAGGGAGCATGTCAATCGGAACACAGTTCATGCACGTGACTCACTTCTAACGAGCTGGTTATCTAAATCGAGTGTGTTAACTAAGCGAGACATGCAAAAAATGCAGAGCAAGGACTGGGTTTGGGAACCGCTGGGCTACATCATGTGTCATTCACCGGTGAGAAAACTTTATCGTACAGTTAGTAAAAGTATTACAATACCAGGAAGGAAGATCAGGTTGTTGATGTTTGGCTGCCATTCTCGCTCTGTCTGCACAGCATGCGTGATCGCACTGATGACGTATCCTGTCTGCGTGAACCGGGTGCGCAGAGGTATGCTAATACATACGTTGACAGGCAGGTAGGAAAGCCAATTAAAATGCTAGGACTGAGCGTTTTGATTGGACGAACATTTCTTGGTCCTGTGCCTTCCACAGCATATATAAATACAGATAAATACATTTAGACCACTTAACTTAATGATTGCTATCGGGATGTGAAGAGACTTTCAACCAGCATAACAAAAAATGTTTCTGAAGACAGTCACCTATTGCACCTTTAAACAAAGACTTCTTTGAAACCTCTATATGGGAAAAATACTCCCGGAACCAAGGCCCCTGTAAAAGTGGATGGGAGCTGCATGTTATACTCAATTCTAAAATGGTCAGTTTCCCCTCAGAAATCTGTGAATCTTTTAGGCTAAAGTGATTACCGCTCAGACCAGTGATATCAATTGAATAATGCACATTTTGTTTTGTTTACATTGTTTACCAAAGCTTTAACAGTTCAGTGAAACGTGAAACAGAATTATGCTTAATGAAAATCATGCTTAATGGCGACAGTGTAGTGATATGACGAAGCTTTACTGTAACCCTGTTTATCAGTAATTGCGGCTAATGGTTATTGTAGCATGTAGCGACAATAGGGCTCCATTAGCTAATTGTGGTTAATAGCAGCAGTAATGTGTGGGCAGACGTCTGCTCTCTAAATAATAGTTTCCTATGACTATAGTTGTCAACCACACGTCTTTTCTAGAAAACAAGCCAAAAACTTGTACCTCACACTGACAGTTTTTTTTTTATATATACACTTTAGTAAAACTAGCTGCTGTTTTACAGAAATACCACACCACATTTTATTGCTTAAACTTCTTGTTATGGTTCATTTGGTTTTGAGTTTATTAAGACAGGAAAAGTGAGTTAAGGAGTGACAGTATTTTATTTGTTATTTTGAGGCTTAAGACTTATTTAACGCTACAAAGGTAAGCCAAGATGATTAGCATTCAGCACTTTCTGTACTTTCTGTCTACATGATGTGTCAGCTTGTGTTCGTTAAATCTAAGGATGTCAAAAGTATTGGCACCTCAGTACCAAGTCAATATTAAAATAATCTTTTTACTGTCATTATGTATTGAGTTCTGTACGTGTGCTGTCTGACTAACAAGTGGCTGCTTTCAAATACAGTGTGTTGAAAGCTTCACAAAATGCTTGTTTTTATGAGGTAAACAGTCAAGTCGGTTGCTTGACTTGAGTATTGCAATAAAAAGAAAACTACTTACTCCTTTTTGCTTAAAAATAAAAGATTTTTTTCTTAACAACACTACTTAGATCTCAAACTCATGTTTGTGGGCTAAATATGTTTCTGTTCACGTACATTTTCAGCAACCAGCAGCTGGATTTCCTGTGTCGCTACGACTGAAACCAATATTGCTGTGATCTTTTAGATCTTAAGTGGTGTTGAAAGTTCTTGGCATCTTGATTTCAATGCATAACTACAATGCAGTAGGAGTATCCAAGTTTTTTTGGAAGCCACATGTTACCAAACCCATGTTTTTTTGTGGCCAAGTTCTTCTTTCAGCCATTTGGTTTTCAGATTTTTCTGCATACTTTGTGAATTGATTAATATGAAGTCTTCTAATGTTAGGATTGGGTGGAGAGAGAAAATGGTTCTCTGAGGACTGAGAGTTTAGTTTTTCAACTTTCTTATATTCCTTACTCTACTTTGTCAAGGAAAACCCCTGGACACTATTAGGGGAAATAACGTCTCAAGTCACTACGTCAACAGCTGTAAATTTAAAATCTGTGCATTTTTCTCCTGTGTGTGTTCACATGCTTGTGTTTGTGTCTCAGCAGGTCACTTTACTGAACAGCCCAATTAGGTGAACATGACCCTCATGCAGATGTCAGGTGCTCTAAAGAACACAAACACAGACCATTAGGACCCTGGACACAGAAGAAGAACTTTTAAAACACACCACACACACTTTACACTCAAGTGTATATATGCACCTGTTCATCAAGTGACAAATGTTCACCTAAATCTTTTAAAACACCTCCCAGTCATCATTTAACCTGTTAACCTGCACCTCCCATTTTGGGCCTCACAGCTGAAAATGACCTACCTAAATTAAAATGGTAACATTTCCTGACAATAATGTGCTACACACACAATTTAGGTATCTTTGGAAAGAAGACACTCTAGGCTTTACTATCCATCATCCAGAGTTGGTAATGCTCAAAAAAATTAAAAGTTATAGACACTGAAGTGCCTTGAAAATGTTTTACGACACTGAATGTTTTTTTTATTTCATAAACAAATACATGAAATAACTCCTGGAGCAATCCAGAAAAGTAATGGGTTGAAAGTCACATGTCTAATGAGTTTATATTTGAAGACGATCCCATAAAAAATGAGATTCATGCAATCATTTTTCTGAGAATATTTCTAGTCCCCCACCCGCCCTGTTTGATGAAAATTACCACCAAATGTACTGAAGAATTCCACAAACTATTTTAGTCATTATACATAGTTTTTCAATTATAAAATAATAGACAGAATTTTAGACATCATATAAGTGATTTATTTGAGCACTAAAAATACAATAAGAATAATTTGAGTAATAAAAAAGAAAAAAAAAGAAGAATTTGCTTTGTGTCTAGTAGCCTACATACTCAATACTCTGACTGCCAGAGATAAACTGATATTGCCAGACATTCACACTGATTGCAGTCAGTAATCACACGCTGATGTCCGTCGATAGAGATGATAATAACACACATCATCAATAATAGCCGGTCATTGACAGCCGTCATAAAGTCGGTAATTACACGCTGATGTGCGTTTATAGAGATGTAAATCATGCATATACAGTCACGTTCTACACAAGACACACACACACACACATATGGTAAATGTTGAAAAAAAGAAAGAAAAATACTTATTTGTGCAAAAAGGCGATCGCTAAGTTGCGCCCCCCTCAGATGACAGGCAAAGAGTATAGAAGTATTCTATACTCTTTGTGACAGGTGCGTCACAGCGTGCGTCACGCGGCGTCACGAGAGAGTGCCAAATTCAAATAAACTATATTCCACGGATCTGTGACCTTTTTTTTTTTTTTTTTGGATGGTTTCATTCTGTTTGTAAAACTGTATGCTACAAAACCGTGTTGTTGTTTTTACCACCAAGACGCTGTTTTTGAGCGTAATTTATTCCATAACGGACACAAACAATAACTCTCCCGAAGAAAAGAAACGTAAACAAAGGAATATCCATCCAAATTACAACGTTATTGTTTCGTTGGACTAAAAGTGGTGGAAGAGATGTTGTTCTGTGGACCCTTACCTCTGTGGACCCTTACCCTTACCTCTAACTAAACCGGGATTTCAGCAGTGGACGCGTTTGTGACTCGTTATTACAATGATAATGGTACGTACTGCTTTTTTATTCTGCATGGTTTGATGTGTACTGCTTACACAAATGTAGCAAATACATTCCTTATAAGCTTTCAATCGAAAAACAGCGATCTATCATCGATGCTTGAGGCTTAGACCTTCAGAATGATATATAGTTTGTCAAGATTAACTTTGTCCCGCTTCATATATTCTATTCCAAAACAATGACATGTGCAAACAAAGAGCGTTCGGTGCGAGATCGTCCTGGTGCGGGTTAACAGGTTAAACAAGCTAAACAAAAACTGTACCCCTGTACTAAGCAATTCAAGGCTCAACAATAAGGATCCCGTTGGCCCAAGGTCAATGTTGAGAGAGTTTGAGTTCAGTTAGCAGAACTGTGACTTGCCTTATTGAGTCTCCACTATATGTACTTTTTAAATTATTTTATTTTTTAATTAATTTTAAATCATATACGTGCATTTTACTATACAGACTATATAACATTTGGATTATTATATTTTTATTATTTTATTTATATTTTTATAATATTATTATAATAATTATCGTAAAATAGCATTTTAATAATAATAATAATAATAATAATAATAATATTTATAAAATTATTTCCAAATATGATATTAATGTAAAAATTATAAATTAAAAATGGCAAATTTAAAAATATAATTTTGTATTCTTATACCAAAAATTACAAATTTTAAATATAAATTTTAAAATGTTTGTGTTAGTACCAGTGTGTTAGGGCCAAGTAGAAGTTGGAACTACAGAAGCTGAAAAAAATCTGGATTTTTACTACTAGGTGTTTTTTTTCCCCTCTTCCTCTGTTGTGTCCTAGCTTGCCTTGACTACCAAGTGAGGTAGTCAAAAAAACAAATAGGTGCATGACACCCAGGCACCGTTTATGCTTTCTAAGACAGAATCATAGTGGGCGAATGCATTTGAGTGTCCTTTTATGTAGTTTGTGAGGTCAGATGATGTTACTATGGTCCATTACTAATCAAAGATGTTGTAGAATATCTCTTACCATCATGATGCAGTGACAACATCATAAAAGAATTCTCTTTTTCATGCTCTCTTTCTCTGTATCTCCCTCCATCTCTTTCTTTCGCCAGTAAACGAAGTAGAAAAGAGAACGCCTAAGCTCTGTTTCACAAATATTTGGGCTAAGGGTTCCGCATGGTTTCGATTTCACAATGTCAAAGGATAAAAATGTGTTTTGTGATAGAGGCTGGTGTGAGTCACGTGCCTTTGTCTTGTTTCTCTTGAATTGCTCTCATTGTCAGATGCGGATCTGGGCTTTGATTCAGAAACAAGAACAAGACTGGATGTGGTGCTCATGTTTGTTCATCTCCTTAACAAAATTACTGATTAACAATGTCCATTGACAAAGTGTTTTGTCACTTCGCACATTCTCAAGTTAAGTGAAGTGATGGTTCATGTATGTAATGCAATTTACTTTCACAGAAACATCATCATATGATGGTCTGTCCTCTTATATGCTCATCTTGTTGATGCCTGTGTATTTGTTTCAAGATTTCAAGGATTTTCTGATCCTTCTTTACCATCTAATTCGCACGGGTCTCCAAATTTCCTGAGCAAATCTTTAAACCCGCATAAAAAGTGGCAGCCACTTCGGAAGAATTTGACGGTTGGCTTACCAGACCCACTTCCATTTCTGACAGAATTGGGTTGTTTCTTATTAATGACCTTTTACTAAAGGAAATTTATGGATTCACAATGATTCCTCTCAAAGATCTGATTCTTTTTAAATGTATATCCTTCCATTCATGGATTGATGCATCACAGGTGTGACTAGTCCGATTCCAGTCAGTGTCCTCCCTACATTTCCAGGCCTGATTTAGAATGATTATATCCAATGGAGAAAGATTGAGTCCCTCATATCCTGGCGGTCTGGCTTGGAGGTTACATGGCACACAGATCTGAATTAGCCTGCTGGGGTTCGACTTCCTTCAGCGCTCTGAGTTCCCCCAGAAAACAGTCCAAAACTTCTCAAAGTTATGAGAAAAAAGGACATTTTAAAAATGTTAATCTAAATTGTAATCTGATGAGCGATCCCAATTCTGTACACTATGGGGAATCTCATCCACTAAAGCAGGTAACGGTGTGGAATTACATTTAATGTGAGAGAATAACCTACAACACACTCCATTTATTCTCTTCTGACTGATAATGGTTACCTCATAAGATGATTCAGGTGGGCCGCTCATGTTCGGAAGGAAGGATGACACGCGGGGGCCTAGTGGGCTGAGCGTCCGTGTTTCAGTGCTTTGGAATGTATTGTTTGGTTGTCATTGTACTCTCAGGCTCAGAGGGAGGATTTTGTAGTTTTCAGATATGAGATTCTGAAGCAAGGCCAGTTCAGCTCTCTCCAGAGAGAGAAACCGTGTTTGTGTTGGGCAAAACAGCTCTGCTGAGCTCAATAGGGATGTTTTTTCATTGCAAATGAAATCCATCCTCAAGGTTATTAGATTTTGGAGGTTTCTAATACACACACGCTCTAACACAAGCACTCAATCATTCTCAGACACACACAAAAACACGTTGATGTGTATCTCAACAGTCTGTCCTCATGTAAACCAAGCAGCTTTTCCAGTGAGCAGAGTTTAATTTGTTCTGATATCACCTCCTGTAGACAGATGGCATAACAGAGATATCATTTGTGGAAACTTTTCAGGGTCGTCTGCACTTACATTATCTCACAAAAGTGAGTACACCCTTCACATTTCAGCAACCATTTTAGTATATCATCTCAAGGGACAATACTATAGAAATGAAACTTGGATATATTTTAGAGTAGTCAGTGTGCAACTTGTATAGCAGTGTAGATTTACTGTCCTCTGAAAATAACTCAACATACAGCCATTATTGTCAAAAAATATGGCAACAAAAGAGAGTACAGCCTAAGTGATAACAGCTATACTTCGTTTAACCATGCAAAGCCACATGTCCTATTCATCATGTTCATGTTTATGTCTGCTTGACAGGACCATACAAATTTATGTATCTTGTATTAGAGCAGTTAAAATTTGGTACTTTGAGTACAATTCTCTCATAATGACCACTGGATGTTCAACATGGCACCTCATGGCAAAGAACTCTCTGAGGATTTGAGAATTAGAACTGTTGCTCTCCACAAAGATGGCCTAGGCTATAAGAAGTTCAATAACACCCTGAAACTGAGTTACAGTACAGTGTCCAGTGTCGTACAGAGGTTTTTCAAGACGGGTTCCACTCGGAACAGGCCTCGCAAGCGTCGATCAAAGAAGTTAGGTCCTCGTGCTGTGCGTCAGGTGCAGAAGATGACTTCAAAAAACAGATGCATGAGTGCAGCCAGCATTGGTTTAGAGGTTGCAGAAGTGGAAGGTCAGGTTGTCAGTGCTCAGACCATACGCCGCACACTGCAACAAGTCAGTTTGAATGGCTGTCATCACAGAGTGAAGCCCCTTCTGAAGCTGGCTCACAAAAAAGCCTGCAAACAGTTTGCTGAAGACAACCTGTCGAAGAGCATGAATTACTGGAACCATGTCCTGTGGTCTGATGAGACTCAGATAAACTTGTTTGGCTCAGAGGGTGTCCACCATGTGTGGCAACACCCTGGTGAGGAGTACCAAGAAAATTGTGTCTTGCCTTCAGTGCAAGCAGGGTGGTGGTAGCATCATGGTCTGGAGCTGCATGAGTGCTGCTGGTACTGGGGAGCTGCAGTTCATTGACGGAAACATGGATTCCAACATGTACTGTGACCTTCTGAAGCAGAACATGATGCCCTCCCTTCAGAAACTGGGCCAAACGGCAGTTTTCCAACATAATAACGACCCCAAACACACCGCCAAGATACGATGAAGCTGAAGGTGAAGGTGATGGAGTGGCCAAGTCTGTCTCCAGACCTGAACCCTACTGATCACCTGTGGGGCATCCTCAAGCAGAAGGTGGAGAAGCACCATGTGTCTAACATCCAGCAGCTCCATGATGTCATTATGGAGGAGTGGAAGAGGATGCCAGCAACAACCTGTGCAGCTCTGGTGAACTCCATGCCCAGGAGGATTAAGGCAGTGCTAGATAACAATGGTGCCTCTACAAAATGTTGACACTTTGGACACAGTTTTGACATGTTCACTTAGGGTGTACTCATTTTGGACAACAATGGCTATATGTTGAGTTATTTTTAGAGGACAGTAAATTTGTACTTCTACACAAGCTGCACATTGACTACTCTAATATATATCCCAGTTTCATTTGTGCAGTATTGTCCCTTGAGAAGATATACTAAAATTGTTGCCGAAATGTGAGCGGTGTACTCACTTTTGTGAGATACTGTAACCTTGGTTGGGCATAAATATTCCCATTCACAGGTTCCCTATTTAGGGCAACTTGAAATGCCTTGCAACTACTATGTGCAGGTTAGGAGTTGATGGCATAATAAACATAAATAAAATAATTATACTTAAAATAAATATAATATACAGTAAATAATTGGGCAACACTTAAAGCATTTATGCATAATGCGTTATAAAGGGTTATTAAAGGGTATAATGCATTATAATTATTCATAATGTGCATTGTAATACATTATATCTTGTTGTAAATAATTATAACTGAATTTAAAATGCATGTGTTATAATGTATTAACTGTGGTTACAATTATTCATGAGATTGTACAATGCATTACAAGGCATAATTAACGCATTGAAACTACTTTTTTGATGCAGTGTACATAAAGGCTTTAAGTGTTACCAATAAGTGTGTTATTATCTATTGTGTTATGACACATTGTATTAATCTGAATATATTGAACACACTGTTGTTAAAAATTATGGATTCAGTAAGATTATTATTATTATTACTTATTCTTTTTTAAAGAAATTATTACTTATTCAGTAAGGATGCATTAAATTGTTCAAAGGTAACAATAAAGACATTTAAAATTGTTACAAAAATTTTCAAATAATTGCTTTTTTTATTTTCTATTACAAGAGAATCTTGAAAAAATTATCACAGTTTCTACAAAAAATATTAAGCAGCCCTGCTGTTTTCAACATGGATAGTTAAAATGAGAAATGCTGAGCACCAAATCAGCATATTAAAATGATTTCTGAAGGATCATGTGACACTGACACAAAATTACATTTTAAGACATATTAAAATAGAAAAGGTTTATATATTTTTTATTTTTACTATATTTTTGATCAGATAAATTCAGAAAATCAGAGTGATTACAGTGTAAACTTATTTAACCTATTTAAACTTGTGGTATAGTTTATTAAAAGGGACTTTTTTCTGTGTGAGTGTAGAAGGTTTCCTTTCCCTGTCTTATATTGGTCAGACAAAAAGATTTTATAGAACCACACTTTTTTTCAGAGGCATTGACCTACAAATGGCGTACATATGCTTATTGTTACATATTAAGCTGTGATATGAGAAAATATTTAAAAAAAAAACAAAAAAAAAGTATAAACTTTATCTTTAAAAGATATTTTTGCAGATCTCATCCACAAATTTGCTCAGTAACTGAATTAGGTATTAGTTCATGGTCAGAACGAGTAATTGCTCCCTTCAGACCTGATTTTCTAAAGAATTTAACATACGCAGAAGTGGAAAAGACTGCAGTGGAGGTCTCTGACATAATGATTGATCGTGTCATGGAAATAACTATAGCAGAACTTTATAATTCCTGCTGGATAAATGTCACAGCTGTAGTTTGATAGATGCGATGCTACATTTTTAATAGTCTTAATAGTGCTGATGAATGTCTTGTCTCTGTTCTGCAGACCTTGGGGGATTCGGACCTGGCAGAGGTTCTGAAACAACTTCTTCCCCTCATAAAGTCCAGTGAGTCTGGAACAGGTTCTGACTCTAGTGAGCTGAGTGTGGATGATCTTCTGGTGCTGCTGGTTTATGTGTACTCTGTGGCCCAGGAAGCATGCCCAGGTGGTACTGAGGAGGAAAAGCATGTTGAGAAGGTGGAAAATGAATTGATTGGCGCATTGACACTCCGACTGACCCGGCAGACCTCATTAAGCCCTCTGTTGCAGGAGATCACAGGTAAGTGGTAGAATACTAGTTCAACATGATCCCAGTACCCGTATAATAAAGCAGGGATGTGTAGAGTCAACTGTAAGTCAGTCATTTGTGGGTTGATGGGAAGGGCAGATTACTAATGATATACTGTCACATTATTGTCACTAAGTTTCCACATCACTGAGTGACTTTTCATGAAGCTGTCAAGCCCAATCTCAGTGTAGCACAGTAGCGATTAGTGCCGAAACTTTTAAACAACATTAAAACAACCACCAGCACAACCGCTGCACAGCTGCTCTGACCTCTCCACTTCACAACTACATACATCAGTGGAACAAGAACAGCACTGCTCGTCTGTAATGGGACTCTGACAAACCAGATCCATTGGCCCAAACCGCTATGTTGAAATCACTCTATGGGCCAGATTGACTAAACAGGGCAAATTAGCATTAGAGTGCAATTCCATAATAGCACCAATGGGAGGGGAAAATTCTGCGTGTGATTTACTGACAATGCGCACATTAAAGAACACAGACACAGTCAGATCATTTCCATAATGACCAGCGCAATCTACCAAGAGGCAGCGCAAATTACCGCCTGCTTTAAGATATGCTTTTTTTGGACGTTAAATAATGGCACAAATACCAGTAATTTAACGAGCACAAACGTTAGTATGTCGCGTTGCATGATTCATTTTAATACTCTCCTCCCATAAATTTTGGTACCATGGAATGCAGCTTTAAAACAAACAAAAAAAAAAAATGAAAAGACAGAAAAGAAAAATAAATAAACTATATGAAAAATGGAAAACAGACACTGCAATAATATTTCACAATATTTCTACAGTTTTTACCAAATAAGACAAAGTCAAAAAGAAAATGTTAGCAACCCAAACTTTTAAATATTAGTGTACACATACAGTTTATCATTTTAATATCAGACCAAAGTGAAAGAGCATTTACCTAATAGCCGAGAAATAGGAATGTTGCCTAGTGGATAAACATTTGGGCTTGTAAAAGATGATTAATCGTCTTGTTGCTAAACTAAAAGCACAACTCACAAATATTGGTTAAAATAATTCAAGTTTGTTTCAACAAGATATTATGTATCAGTACTTTTCAGTATGGAATGAAATAAAAATTTATTAATGATCAGAATTTTTCTTGGCAATCTGTGATATGTGATTGATTTTTTTTCCTCAAAAGGTATCTCTAACATGGTGTGAGCCTTAGAATTTGGCTAAAATTATTGGACAATTTGACATTGGAACATCAGTTGAGATTACGGCTGTGATGCCTTAAAATTCTCTCTCTATAGGCAGCTCACTAGATTTTGGAACACACAGTTGTCAGGTTGCTCCAACAGGATTGTCCCTCATTTACTGTACTGTGTGTTACTTTGGAGGGAGCGTAAGAGAAAAGGTGAACGAGAACTGGGTCAGAGAGAAGTCAGATCATATGAAATGGATGGAGACGGTAAAGTGATCGAGTTAAGATGAATGGAGGGAAACACCTCTGCCTTCTGTCTACTTTTGTCCTCAGGAATACGCACTCACCACCCTCACACTCCATCAGTCACACACACACACGCTAACACACTGCTCGTTTTTAGGGTGGAATCCACTTTTAAAGTAAAAGATTCAAATCTTTAATTTACTTTTTCCTCAAACGTTCTCCTTTCCCTTTTTTCATGTTCTTGCTCTCGGTTTGGTGACAGCTGATGGAAGCCATCTGAATCTGTGGCCCATATGAGAGCCTGTAAACCTGATTCGGCCTGATTTGTGACGGCAGGAATGAACTCTGTACACTCGCTGCACTTCAAACCAACTCATTCCCGAGGCTTTAGTTTCTTAGTAATTTTTGCTTGCCGCCTACATAATGTTGTGTATTCAAGGTTACATGGAGGTTTCTTAAAAGAGTGTGTGCCGTGCATCTTTTGAAACATGACTACAAGTTCAGCTTTTCCAACCTTGAGGGCTCTGCTCAGTTTTTGTGTATATAGCTTCTAAGATGATTTGATGTTGTACTAAAGTGAAATTCAAAGTGCCTATTAGGCTGGTGGACACACCCTGAGAGAGTCGCCATCAGCGCGGCCTTCGAAAGCGTGTAATAGATGCTTTGCCGCAGTGGTCAGACTGGCGTGTGGTCCTCCATCTTTACCGTGTCGTTTCAGATCTCTATGTATGTGTGTGTGTGTGTTAGTGTGGTTGGAATCAGGGGTTTTAAGTTTTATGATTGGTTCCGTACCTGTGGGGTTCAGAAAGGAAAAAGCTGGCATGTTGCAGCATTGCGATTGTTGGAAAATATGTTGTAACTTGAGTATACGTGAGCATAAGCTTTCTTGAGCTGAAATATCATTAAGAAATAAAACCATGGTATTATATAATATTATTTATTTTACAGTAAATTTATTTCAAAAGATTGTGTGTGTGTGTGTGTTTATTATATACTATATAAAATGTATTATTTTTACATTTATATTGTTTGCTGTCAACACTTATATAATAGTAATAATTATAATGATAAATATTCAGCAATAATAATTTAATAACACATAATTTTAATGTTAAATATTGATTAAATATTAACTTTTCATGCTTTTTTCGTGAATCTGTGATGTCTAAATTCACTTCACATTATTTTTTTATTATATTATATTATCCATTAATGTTATATATGCATTAACTTTTTCTCTCCTCCTTCCTCTTTCGTTCTTGTCTTTCTTTTCTTATTTTGCATTAATGAAGAATGATTTGGTTCTATTACAATATTTTTGCCTTAAAAGTTCATATTAAATATAATATTAAAATGAATATTAACTTTCTTCTCCTTGCTCTTTCATTCTTGTCTTTCTGTTCTTCTCTTGTATTAATGAAGAATGCTTTGGCTCTTGCTAACTTCCTGCTCTGCTCTGCTGAGGGGCCCCTCGTTCCCTCTCTCTGTCTTTTAAAGCGTATGACTCTTTCATATAAACACAGGACTGCCAATTACAGTGCCAATGCACACCAGGTGTGTCCAGGAAAATGTAAGACCACTCATTGACAGTTATTTGTAGGTTCTAAAAGAGTTTCTGAGCGTATGAACGTTTGCGTGTGTGTCTGGACGCACGTGTGATGAAACTTCTGCCATATGTTTTCATCATCAGTGTAACAATCAAATTATTTAACAATGAAGGAACGTGCAGCTGTGGCTGGTGTTGTTGTACCAGTGCTGTGCATGTGTTCAGTGAAATATATATTGGTTGTGACATTCGGCTCAATTAAATTGGTCAGAATGGAAAGCAGACTCGACTTGAAACCTGGTCACTATGGGAACGAGCCGCTTACACACACACACATGAACTCAGCCCTGGTCAGCATGGGAACTGCTCTAGCTGAACTCTCCTTTTAAATCCGCAGAAAATCAGCCGAGAAAGAAACGCACACAGTCATAATGAAACTCACCCACTCACGCATGAACGTATTCTCTCAGACTCACAGAGAGCTTGAATAACAGGACGTACACCCCAACACAAATACACAGCAGAAAAGCCTGTCTACATACACATGCAGAGGGTGAGATAAGATGCGTTTGCCTCCTCAGGGGAGGTGGATTACAGAGTGTCACTGGACGTGGACGGCACAATTACAGACGGGCTGATGGTGTAAGTGCTGGTGTAACCTTCACAGCTGTCTTTCATTATCTGTGCCGTCCTGTTTGCCAACATCAGTTGCCCTGTCTGTCTGTCTGTCTATCTATCTGTCATTCTATCATTCTGTCTGACTCGATCTATCTATCCATCTAGCTGTCTATCTATCTCAACCTGGTCTCATGACGAAAACGTACCTGAAAGACGTGAAATACGTATCGCCGTGTACGTTTCATGACATATTCAGTGTGAAATGTCCACTGAGTGGCGCTAAAAGAGTGCTTGTTTTTTTTCCCCGGAACAGATGAACGTACATATGGTACGTTTTATGTGACGTTGGTTTTGTAGGTGTCACCGCAGTTCTGACTTGAAATGTCTCTTGAGTGGCGCTATACTGTAAGTCTAATGCTCCGTGACGTACCATCTGCACTACACCCAAACCTACCTGATAGTATGAACAAAAGCGAGCTTGTTCCGTCCGAAAAGCGAAAGATATGGAGATGTAATCATAACTGTATACGAAAACAATTACAAGTGCTCGATTTATCTATTCATCTATCTATCTATCCTTTCGTCTGTTCATCTTGTATGTCCATCTATCATTCTAGAACATTCTATCATTCATTATTCTGCCTGCCTATCTGTCGTTCTGTCATTCTATCTATCGTTCTATTTATCATTCTATCTTTCATTCTATCTATAGTTCTATAGATCTACCTATTGTTTTAACTATCTATCTATCTATCTATCTATTAGGGCTGGGTATTGCAATCAGTTTGGCAATTCAATTTGATTCTTATTTATGTGGTTTCGATTTCGATTCCGATTCGATTCAATATCGATTCGTTATCAATATTTCATCTAAAATGTTAGTTTTAATGTTAGTTATTTCGTCTAAAATGTTAGAAAGGAAGGGCCTTGAAACGAGGATCTGCTGTTCCAGGAACCGCTCTAGCATCTCCAGCGCGCTGTTCCACCGAGTTACGACATCAGTCTTCAGCTTATGCGAGGGTAGGTCCAGTAGCTTTTGTTTGACTTTCAGAGTATGGCTGGCGATGCAGCTTCGATGAAAGAAGGCACTGATTCGTCTGACTTTGCCAAGCAATTGAGTCACTTTTGGGAGTTTGAGTGCTGCTTGCGATGCTAAATTCAGCGTATGCGCGCAGCAGCCGACGTGAAGCACATTCATTAGCTCCGCCGCACAGACCATATTCGCTGCATTGTCGGTAACGAGAGCCAGTTTTTTCTGGGAAATATTCCACTCATTTATGGCCTCATTCAACAATGCTGCGATGTTACTTGCTGTGTGGCTGGTATGGACAGCCCGGGTTTGCAAAACATGCGACACGAGTGTCCAGTCACTTGAGATATAGTGACACGTTATGGTGACATAAGAGTCAGTCATCCTGGATGTCCAGCTGTCACACGTAAGGGCAACTCTTTCTGCCAACTGGAGAGACGCTGCGACATTGTTCTTAACTTCTGCATACTTTTTCGGTATTGCCATTTCACTGAGGTACTTGCGGGCTACCATTACGTAGCGTGGTTCCAAAACATTAATAAGATTTTGAAAGCCCTCGTTCTCAACGATGCTGTAGGGGCGCAAGTCCTTGCAAATCAGCATGGCTATGGCATCTGTTATTTTTTTTTAGCGTGAGGTGAATCTGGCTGAAGTTTGCTGGCAAATGCAACGTCTAGCCATTGCTGTCCAGAATAAGAAAAGCCAAATAGCTTGTCAGCGTGTCGTCTGGACAGGTGGATTCGTAGGTTTGTTGTGTTGTTGCAGAATCGTAGCTCTTGCGGGCACAACTTGCACACGACAGTAGTTTTGTCGACCTAATTTTTTACCGTCACTGCCTTTGAACATGAAGTACTTCCACACATCAGACTTTAATTTGGCCGGCGCTGGCTTCAACTGGCTGCCGTGACCTTCCGCCATGGTGATCCTCTGTTTTGTTTTGTTTTGTTTTGTTTTGGGTCTGTTTTAAGTGGAGCAACACGAAAGATAGCGACACCTTCAGGACGAGAGGCTTTCCTCTCGAGAGGTTTCCCGAATTGATATCGTTTCGTTAAATTGAAGATCGATTAAAATCGGAGAATCAATATTTTTTTACCCAGCCCTACTATCTATCTGTCTATCTATCTATCTATATATTCATCTTGTCTGTCTGTCTGTTCTAGAACGTTATGTATCATTCTGTCATTCTACTGTATCTATCGTTCTATTTATCATTCTGTCTATCATTCTGTCTGTCGTTCTATAGCTCTACCTATCGTTCTAGAAATTATTCTATCATTCTATTTATCGTTCTATTCTTTCTATTATTCTGTCTGTCGTTCTATAGCTCTACCTATCATTCTAGCTATTACTCTATCATTCTATTTATCATTCTATCATTCTATCTGTCATGCTTTCATTTGTCTGTCATTCTGTCTATAATTCTAGCTATTGTTCTATCTGTCTGTCTGTCTATCTATCTGTCTGTCTGTCCATCCGTCCGTCCATTGTTATCTCATTTTATCTTCAGATGATATGATTGTTTATTTCCTCACAAAACTAGAAAACTGAAAAAACTGCAGCCTAACAAAACATTACATGTTGTACTATTAAATTTAAATATGTATTATTGCTAAATGATTATTGTATTAATATTATTTTATCTTGAAAATGTATTAATTTTGCTAAATAAATATATCAATGTTTTCATTATTGCTACCAAGAAAAGCAAAAAAAAAAGGCTGTGCAGGGAACCTGCAGTGCAGTTTTTAGAACCAAACAACCTAATTCCCTATAATGGTTGTCCGCTTATCCATCTATCCATCTGTATAATTACATGTTGTGCTTGAGATGGCAGTCTCTACTTTGTTTCTTCTGTGAGTTTGATCTACAGCAGTGCAGGGGTGTTTGCTGCGGCATGTTATTATGATGTTATTGGAGTTCAGCGCTGTCATCACTGAAGCCTTGTGGCTTCACAGAACAGCGGGTGGAGAGTCAGAGGTGAGGCTGTAAAGTTCCTCCAAACAGAGAGAAGTTGAGGAGCAGATCAAAACTGAGAGAGGAATGAATTCACTAGAGGATGGATAGAATACGAGACAGAGTGTTCCCACTCCTGTAGAATGTGAATGTAGAATGTGAATGAGAATGTGTCTGACTCTAAATCTGGCTCTAATTGTTGTCAGTAACCTGTGTTGTATGTGTGTGTGTGTGAGTGGGTCTTTGTCTCTGTTTTTAATTAAAGCACGAGTCTGTTTATCTAGGAAAATGTTTCCATTTCAGTCTTACATCATAATGAGTTCTTTAGTGGAGTTATCCACAGCCAACTCCACATGTGGTACCTGAACTATCACTACTGCTATGAAACAAGAAATATTATTGGATACAGAGACTCCCTGTTGGGCTGAAAATGTAATTGGATGGCCTGTTATTGCGGGAGGTGTTGACTTTCTGAAAATAGTGCAATGGTGTGCTACTGTGTCTGTTTATAGAACTGGACGAGCCCCATCAATAAATAAAACTTTGAAGACTGTTTATAGAGCGGTATTGTCTGAATTAGGAGCTGATGGATAGCACATGAATCACAGACCTGATTTCAAAATGGCTCAGTGCTTTGAACAGTGAAGAGTAATAGAAATAGAAAAGCGTCTGTTCTTTGTTATGGCTTATGATTTATGATATTGAATGATATTAATGTCTGCTGGCCACATCAAGGTTTAAAGTCAGCATAAAGTAGTGGTTGCAACCCATTGTTTTGATTCTGTGGTTGTAGATAAAATAAATAAGGAGCAGGAGAACGAAGTGGCATCAACACACTGTAACCATTTATTAACATTAAGCTCAGACAAACACTAGGGTAGAACTCAGGACTTTTAAAGGAATGGAAACAAAGGAACAAACGAGATGATTAATATAACACAGGTGATGAGAATGATAATTAGCTAAACAAGAACAGGAAAACCCAAATATGGACAAAACGGAAACAGAGGAAGAACACACACCTAACAGTTACTCCCCCCTCCCGGAAGGCGCGTCCCGCGCCGTAACAGTTCCACCGGGGAGGGGGGGTGGGCGCCCTGGAGGCTGGTGCAGGGCAAGGGGCACTGGGGAAGCCTCCAGGGTGGGTCTGGGGACTCCGGCGGCCATGCGGGACTGGAGACTCGGGAGGCCATGGCGGGACTCGGGAGGCCAGGGTGGGTCTGGGGACTCCGGCGGCCATGGCGGGTCTGGAGACTCGGGAGGCCATGGCGGGACTCGGGACTCGGGAGGCCATGGTGGGACTGGGGACTCGGGAGGCCATGGCGGGACTGGGGACTCGGGAGGCCATGGCGGGACTGGAGACTCGGGAGGCCATGGCTGTATTATATTTTCGGGAGGCCATGGCGGATCAGGGGGCTCCGTGGCCTTGGCCCTTGGCCCAGCCACACAGGCAGTGACTATATGGGCCCCCCAAAAAAATTTCTTGGGGAAGTTCCTCTCTGGGAGCCTTTCAGGAGGAGAGGACTCTGGTGGGTGCTCTGGAGGAGCGGGCACTTGGGGGCGCTCTGGAGGAGCGGTCACTTGGGGGCACTCTGGAAGCGCGGTCACTTGGGGGCGCTCTGGAAGCATGGACTCTTGGGGGCGCTTTGGAAGCGCGGAGCTGGACGGAACCAGCGGAGACGACGGAGGGCTGGACGGGACCAGCGGAGACGCAGGAGGGCTCTTGCGAGGAGCAGGCACTGGAGGGCACTTGCGAGGAGCAGGCACTGGAGGGCTCTTGCGAGGAGCAGGCACTGGAGGGCTCTTGCGAGGAGCAGGCACTGGAGGGCTCTTGCGAGGAGCAGGCACTGGAGGGCTCTTGCGAGGAGCAGGTGCTGGAGGGCTCTTGCGAGGAGCAGGCACTGGAGGGCACGCCATATTCTCAGACGGCGGACTTGCCATATTCTCAGACGGCGGGCTCGCCATATTCCTTGACGGCGGGCTTGCCATGTTCTCTGACGACGGGTTTGCCATATTCCTTGACGGCGGGCTTGCCATATTCCTTGACGGCGGGCTTGGGTTGGCCGCGAATGGCGGCGGGCTTGAGGGAGCCGCAGGCGGCAGACTTGCATTGGCCGCAGACGGCGGCTGGGTCGGGAGAGCCGCGAACGGCGGCGGGCTAGGGAGAGCCGCGGACGACAGGCTGGCTCCGACTCGGGCCCGGACACTTCCCAGACACCGGAAGATCCCCTCTCTCCAACTCAATCCGGTGGTGTCTGGGAGGTCCATAGGGTGGTGATAACAGGCCCCGAGCCGGAACAGGTGGAGGAAGGCCGTGTCGTGTAGCTCCGTCCCCGCAGCAAGCCTGCAGAATTTCTCGGCGTACTCCACGAAGGGGAGGTCGCACCGGATAAGGGTGAGGAGGTGGGCGGCGAACTCCAACTTTCTGTCTTGGTCTGAGTTTCTGTTACGGATTCTGTGGTTGTAGATAAATAAGGAGCAGGAGAATGAAGTGGCATCAACACACTGTAACCATTTATTAACATTAAACTCAGACAAACACTAGGGTAGAACTCAGGACTTTTAAAGGAACGGAAACAAAGGAACAAACGAGATGATTAATATAACACAAGTGATGAGAATGATAATTAGCTAAACAAGAACAGGAAAACCCAAATAAGGACAAAACGGAAACCGAGGAAGAACACACACGTAACACCCATGTAGTTATTTCCAAGTAATACAGGACATTTAATAATATATCTGTGATTTCATCCATTCAGAACTCTTTGGATTATGAAAAGGTGGTTGAAGGGGAGGGGCTGAAAAATAATAAGAATGAAAAAGAAAATTTATTCAGAGATGTAGCAAGTTTTTACATTTTGATGAAAGATTATAAAGACACATTTTCATCTTTGTAAAAGAGTGAGTTTTATTAAGAAAGTGATAAAAAAAAATGGTCAGTTTTGACTATGCATTTACTTCTCAGAGTACTGTTTTTTTTTCTTTTTCATTTATTCTTTTTACTGCCACTGCTTACTTAAAGGAAATTGTTAATTTAACAACTTAATAACAAATACCTGTTAATAATTATTTTTTAACTGTTATCTTGTAATCTTTAGCAAATCGCAGAATGAATATCTGTTTTTCATACTCAACTTTTTTTTACTGTTTTATGTTAAAGTTATTTACACCAAATAATACTGAACTTTAATATCAGCTATTTTATCGGTTATTTCATTTCATCTGACCATAACATTAAAGTAATTACTGGCATAACAGTATCTGCCGAATTTTGAAATTGCTGAATTTCTATCTATGTTATAAGGTTTAGCTTTTGTGTAGGACCATTTCCAATAATATCATTTATTCATCATTCATTATGAATGATCTTCTTGATATGTACCAGCTTTATTTGTGTGCTATGAGGAGGCAGAGAAACACAGTGCTGTATCTGTCAGCAGAATTATTAATATACTTATAAATACACACATGCATAATTTATAACTACACAGACATATTTTGGAAAACAGTCAAACCTGCAGGAGTAAACACACATTCACGCTCAACTGTTTACACACATGTACATGTAGAAGTGTCATGCATGACCTGAATGTGTCCCAGCACATAAACACGTGTACATAATCTCTCTTTCACAGTGATTTAACTCTACATATATACAGGGAAAAAACTTAAATCCCATTTCATCCTCTCAACCAGGAGTGTTTCATCCTTCACAAATACACGTTAAAACCAAATACACACACTTGCATCTGCACTAACACATTCACGTAGTACATAACAGAAAAAACAACTGTTGAGATTAATTTTTTCTGTATCTTTCACTAAACATTGTGGGAACTATAGGCAGCAGGGATCGTGTTGGGAGGTCTCTCTGGAGATGAGGGATATGAGGGTGTCTTGCTCTAAGTGTGGCCTCATACAGTAGAGTGGATGTGTAGGTTTGTTTTGGTGAGCTATCAGATATTATATCATCTAATGATGTGTTCCTTCTGTATTCACGTTCATCCCTTATGCGAGACAAAATGTCCAATTTCTGTGAATGTCATTGACATTAGTCAAAAACCAACATTAACAACAAAATATTTGTTTAATAATCATGCAGTGAAAACTATGACAGTAATAACATTTATAACTGTAGTTTACATTTGATTACTTTTATAGTTTTTAACTCTTTCTGAATATGGAGTACAATGAATTTTATTGCTTTTGTTTATTTTGCTTGTCATTTGTTCAACCTGATCTCATGATGAAAACGTTCCTACGGGATCTTTTGGCAAGACGCAAAATACATGCTGCCATGTACGTTTCATGACATATTCGATGTGAAATGTCCACTGGGTGGTGCTAAAAGAGTGTTCAGTTTTTTGCCCAAAATCGATGAACGTACATATGGTATGTTTTATGTGACATTGGTTTTGTACGTCACCGCAGTTCTGACTTGAAATGTCCGTTGAGTGGCGCTATAAGTCTAACGCTTTGTGACGTTTTAAAATAACGTACCATCTGCACTACACCTAAACCTACACGATAGTATGAACAAAAGAGAATGTGATATAAAAACGCAATCGCAAGCATGCCGTTTTAGCTTGTTTTTCGATCGCTCATCTTTCAGCTCTTTCATCGTGAGTCATGTTTTTGATGGGATTCATACTCAAGGATTCCGCATCCTAAATCCAATTCCATGTCGGCTGAGCTACCGAGCAAGCTTGTTAAGTCCGGAAGTTAAACCTATGGAGCTGTAATCATAACTGTGTACGAAAACGATTACAAGTGCTCAATGTTTTACCATCTCTAGTGTTCATTTCTGTCGGAAACTGCAGTGATATGTACTTATTGGTACGTATTCCACGTCTTGCGAAAGTTCCCACAGGTACGTTTTCGTCATGAGATCAGGAAGACTTTGTTCTACTGATTATAAATTGTTGCTATTTTTAACTTATCACTGAACATTTACTTAAAAAATTGCTTGACAATTTTAATCAGTTTACCTAATTGAAGAATACTCAAAAGCTACATATTAACTGATTGAATTTTTTAAATATATAAATTAAATATTGTTTTTATATTGTGTTTTTGATGTATTTTTTAATGACTTGTCATACTTTAAAATCCAGCATTTGGAAGAGAATAGTGTCGGAATTTAACATGCGTGGCAGCTTCTGGATTTGCATAATTGATTTTTACCGCAAATTGTTTTGTTTTGTTTTGTTGACTAATTGTTCATTGCCATTTAATATGAGAATTACTTTCAAGTATTTTATATATATATATATATATATATATATATACACATACACACACACACATATAAAATGTGATGTGTACAAACTGGTTTCTACAGAGGAAATTATCAGTCATGCTTTAATTTGAGGGAAATTAAAAATCTCTTCTTTAATTAAAGGAAATGAAACACTCCTCAGCTCCAGGACAGGAAGCACAACCAGACGAGCTTACTGATTGGAGGATTTCTCCACTCGTATCATCCAATCACAATTTGCCTGCAGGATATTTCAGTAATGGTTTCACTTTGTGTGTGTGTGTTTGTGTATACTGTACGTTCATAAAGGAAGTACAAGTCTAATAAATGCAGTTAGCGCTTATTTGTGACAGGAAACCTTGCAGCTCATAAAGACGCTTTAAACAGTAATCATAGCCGCAGGGGTCACTCATACTCGACAGACAAACACGAGCGAGGGGACAGTCACTGCCGTCTTACACGCAGCCAAACACACGTCCACATTCTTTCTGGTCATATCACTCCTTTGGGAATGGTTGAGGTTACTCACTCACAATCCAACACACTCTCTCTAGCTTCGTTTGTCCTCTCTTGGGGTCTGTCCTGCTTGCCCTTAACGCATGCTTGTGCTTGTCTGTCTCTGTCTGGGTCACTGCAGAGATACAACTTTTTTCCCTCTCGTCTTCTCGCCATCTCTCTGCATGTCAACAATTGTGCTTTCAGTCTCCAAAATATTGCATCTTCCCGAGTTCATTGAGTACATTGTTATGCCTCTAATAGCTGTTTTGTTTTTTTGTTTTTTTTGTTTGTTTTTGTTTTGTTTTTGTTTTTTTGTGTGTTTTTGGTTTTATTTAGTTTTGCTTTTTGGTCTTTTTGTTTTGTTTTTGTGTGTGTTGCTTTCTTTTGTTTTGTTTTGTTTTTGTCTCAATGATTTGCTTTTTTCTTTTTTTTTTTCTCTCTGCTTTGTGCTTTGCTTTGCTATTTTTGATTTTGTTTTGCCCTTTGTTTTATTTAGTTTTGCTTTATTTTGTTCGTTTTTGTTTTCTTTTCTTTTAGTTTTAATGATTTGCTATTTTTTTTTTTTTTCTTTTGTTTCAATTTTAAATAAGGAAAGATTCTTTATCACATATTTATTAGTTTAGTTGTACTACAATCACTGAATAACATCAGAAACACTCAGCCTCGTCACATAATACTGTTTACGCTGTGTCTTTTGTCTCTCTGCTTTTGGGATTGAATTCATTATCTGTGGCAGGCATTTGTATACTGCTGTAATGAGTGGAATTAGCAGTGAAAATGGTGAGCTTTCTAAATCATTTTTGGTTTTGGTGAAATCAGTGTTGGTTTTTATCGCTCTTTTGTTCTGGTCGTTCAGATGTGTGTGTTCGAGTCTTACGCAGTGCTGGGCTCCAGATGGAAGGCCTCCCGTTGCTCGACGTTGGCCGGGTCATTTCCTGTTTGGAGGTCTGGTGTTAATCAAGGCCTGAGCCAGGGGGAACGGCCCCTATATTCAGCTCTTCACTCCACCACACTAACCCTGTCTTTTCTTTCTCAAGTCTTTTTGCTATCTCCTTCTTTCTCTCCCTGTCTTCTTTGTTTCTCTGCAGGGGCCGATACCCCTCTCTTTTTCTACTTCCCCCAGGTTCTTCTCAATAGTCACTGGTTGATTAGTATTTAGTTGATAATTGCCATCTCGTGTTCACTAATAATGGTGTTATTGTTCATACTGAGTCTTATATGTATACTTCGCTACATACATCTCATAGTCCAGCAGAGATATATTGATGGTACCCTGAGCAACCGGCACAATTCCTGCAGCCTCTGGGCTCTGGGTACAGACTGCTTTTTTTTAACCCTCTGATGTTCTTTTAATGTTCTTTTTTAATTATTCACGATGTGGTGTTACATCCAAACCATCTTCTGTTGTAATGGTGTAGGGATGCACGAGTATTAAAGTCCTGGCCAATACGGTCAAGCTGACATTAATTTTGGGGCTGACATTAAAGGTCTATACTGTATTCTCAAAATAAAATACAATAAAATATTTTAAGTGCTACAACTGAATTTAGGTGTCACGTTATTATACACAGTCTGAAAAATTTAAATTCATTTTGCTAAAATCTTACATTTAACTGTTATTACACTGCTTTTGTTTTTTGGTTTTTTAATACTTTAAGGCAAAGGTAAATGTAAAAACAGTAGAATAATATATAATAATATCAGGCAAATCAACTTAAAAAAAATCCATTCTTGGCCGATAGCCAATATGGTAGTTATATTGTGCATTCCTATAATAGACGGAAGTGTTAAAAAAAAGTTTGAGATTGATTGATTTATTTAGTTTAAAAAAAAAAAGAGAGAATAAACATTATGGTTTTGTGCATCATTTATGATTTGGTAATTATAATACTTATTTAAGGGATGATTTATCCATTTTCAGGCTTATTTTTTGCTGTTTTGTTTTTCTCCTCATCGTTTCCCCCATAGAAATTATTTGAAAAGTGTGTGAACTTCCCATAGGTAATGGGTATGGATGTAGAAACATGTTCCTCTCATTTATAATAAATGATATACAGCACCCTTGATTTCTGTGGTCATTTAATGGTGTTTCATATCTATGTTAGAGGCCTGTTCTGCCTCATTCTGGTGAACACATACTTGATGTGCATTTTTCCTGTTCTCCATCTCGCTATCTTTCACTAGCTTCCTCTCTTTCTGTCTTTTTCTTTCTTTTCACAATATCTTTCATTCTTATCTTGAGCAAAATGTGGTTCACTGCCTTGCCTTCTTCATGCTTCTGACACACACACACTCTCTCTCTCACACACACACAAGGTCATCTTCACCCTTTGATGCATAGAGCTGCTTTCCATCAAGGTCCATGTGTGTGAGTTCACCACTTCAGCTCTGATAGTATGTATGTCTCCACATACATACAGACTTCTCTTTCTTCTGGGTGTCTTTTAAAATCTAGCTTAAAGTATAGCAGTATAGCAACGCATGTGCGTGCTGATGCATATCCGTGTTGACTTAAGCAGCAGCACCATGCGCATGCTTTGTTTACATGAAGCGGAAGTGCGCGCATGCGTAGTGATACTCTCCAAAATGGAGGCATGCCACAGCAGACTGGATAAGGAGGAGAAGAATTGTCGAATAAAGTCGTTATTTTTGTTTTCTTTGTGCACAAAAAGTATTCTTGTAGCTTCGTAAAATTACGGTTGAACTACTGATGTTACTTATGAACTACAGATTTTCAATTGCGAGTTTACATGTCACAATTCTGACTTGTTTTCTCAGAATTGTGTCTCATAAACTTGCAATTCTGACTTTTTTCTCTGAATTGTGAGATATAAACTCAATTCTGACTTTTTTTTAAAGAATTATGAGATATAAATTCACAATTGTGAGAATAAAGTCAGAATTGCAAGAAATAAACTTAGAATTGCGAGATATAAGCTCACAATTCTGACTTTTTGTCTCGCAATTGCGAGTTTGTCTCGCAATTCTGAATTGACATTTCTCTGAATTGTGAGATATAAACTCACAGTTCTGACTTTTTTCTCAGAATAATGAGATATAAATTCGCAATTGCGAGTTATAATGTCCAGTTCTTAGGAGAAAAAAAGAGTATGTTCTCAGAATTGCGAGTATACAGTTTTTATCAGGCAGTTCTGAGAAAAAAAATTTGAATTGTGAGATAAAAAGTCGCAACCTTTTTTTTTATTATTCAGTGGTGGAAACAGGCTTCCGTACATATCTTATCACTTTTACAGTGTCAATTGATTTTTGGTGTTTTCTAAGGCAAGGACCAGAATATTACAGAGACATAAGCAATCACCCAAAGAAACCACTAGTTCAGTGATAGTTAATCTCCTCCACAGCTTTAAGGTTCTCCTTCCCACCATGTTCTTCCATCATCACAGACGTCTCATATGGGTGACCCTCATGACCTCTGCTCCACTTGGATAGACTAAAATATCCATCCTGAAACCTGTGTGTTTTATTTTGCTCTATTTTGAGCTCATTTTTTAATTTCCTCTGCATTCTTAGAGCTTCCTAATCCAGTCATACATCCACCTCATCCTTTCTGCCTCCTCAGCCTGCAAAATATGCTTCTCATTTACTCCTGTCCTGCTTTCTCTTCTCTCTCACTCACTCATCTACTGCTTTTCTGGTTCTCTGCTTTTCCTGATTACAACTCTTTTGTGCTCACCATCCATTTTTCTCATTTCCTGTTGGACCGTTGAACTCTGAGCTAAATCTCCAGAATAAACATACACATGATTGCTTGTAGTTTTTATTTTTTAATTTTTCTGTCCTCTTTGACGCACACAAAAATTTAGTCCTGTGTTTCTTACACATCTGCGGCTCAGGTGTGAATGCAGGGCCCCTCGAATTATTGCAGCGCTTAAGAGGCAAAACACACAAGACTCACTTTTTAAGTTTCTGTAAATGGTTGCACCATCTACTGTAGAAAAATCTGAGATGGTGTGATACCAATATTTACAGTGTGATATGAAATGTAAAGCCAGCATTATTGTTTATGAGTTAAATGCATAATTTGAGAATATACTGTAAACTTAATGCATTGATTGTGGCGTTTGATAATCGATTATTGCATATTACATGCAAACTCTTGCAGCAAAAATTGAAGTTCATGCTGCTGAGTTTGCCTTTCTGTGGCCTTCTGTTCTATTCATATTTGTGTTTCCATTTGAGTAAAATAAGTTAATTATTGTGGTTTTCTTGCTTTTATAAACACAATGTTTATAATCTGGAATATAAGAAGAATTTATTTGGAATTGCACTGCTTAATATTTTTGTGAAATCCTGAAACTTTTTTTGAGAATTTAATTTTTAAAAAAAAGTTCAAAAGAGCAGCATTTATTTAAAATCTTTTGTAACATTATAAATGTCTTTTATTGTCACTTTTGATCAGTTTGATGCACCCTTGCTGAATAGGAGTAATCATGTCTTTAAAAAAAAATAAAAAAATTTGAACTTTAGTCTACATCATTGGTCTCAAACTCAATTCCTGGAGGGCCAATGAACTAATTCTAGCAAGACTAGCAATTAATAACTTTTTGTGGGTTTTAAAGACAATTGTTTGAGTTTGAAATCAAAATTGACACTTTGCAGACATTAATGTTTTGACTTTTTTGTGTACTGTTAACTATTAAATACGGAGTATAAATAAGGGGAAAATACTTTCATTAAAATGTTTTAATGAACATTTCTGTTCTGCTGACATGAGCAATGCTACGCAGTTGGAAAAAAATATATATTAATCAATGTGATAGTCTAATTTTCTTGATCATATGACGTCTTGGTGGATAAATTTTCCTATTGATATTCTGTTTCATTCTGAATTAGGTCAGTTTTTTAGTGAAGTTAAAAGTGAATACAGTTTCATGTTGTCTTTTAAATACTAATGTGGATATGTGTTCATTTGGTCTTCAGTAATCGATACGACTAATCCATATGGTAATATGTTCACACACTCTCACCAACACTCATGCTCAAGGGCCCATCTCTTGTGGACTGAGGGTTTGTGTGTGGTTTGGTTTGGCAGTAAAGCAGAATTTCATGCTGGATCATTGGTGAAATAACTGTAAGTCATGCCAGAGTCTCATCCTACAGAACAGCCCTGTGAAATACTGATGACAGCTCACTAAATACACTTCATGTCTTACTCCAGAATACACACGCACACACTTTATATAATATTATTTTATTATACTAGTTTAATTTTTTCATTAATACTTTTTCCAATTAAGGACGGCCCTGTATGTCCCAACAGAGAGTTTTTGTCAGCTTCAGCTCACTTCTGGAGACAATTTTGTCCCCTAAACTAAGTAAACACAAACACACAGACCCTTGCTCTTGTTCATATATCATTTGAGCTAGCAGAGGTCATTGCAGCAAACACATTCATATGCACACATATCGCTTATGAAAACTCAACTGCGGTTCAAGTTTCACTCATGAACATTACGCTCAGAGCCAAGCCAGAGGTTTCGGCCTCAGATCACATTACACACACTCACTTCACTGCCCTCATCGGCTAATTAGTACATCATGTCTGATTAAACACGTACACTCACTTTACTGATGTGTGCTGCCGTGATGTCTTGAAATAGGTCAGCAGTGTGCCAACTCAAGTTTCATACTTTATTTTCAGTCATTAAACTCAAAACTAACATCCTCTCATTCTTTTTGCCATTATTCTAGAACAAAATGATTCCGTGCTTTAGATCTTCAGCTGTGTTTGGTGGATTTTATATAGTTCAGCCTGACTGTTTTTGTCTGCTTGACAAGTTTAGACTATTGTGGATAGGGATTTAGTTCAGTGATATAGAACAAGAGCCAGAAATACTTCAGATAAATGTAAACTGACTTTTAGAAGAGAATATACTGTATGTAACATTTCCATTAAGAATGCACTGAAATTAAAATTCTATACAGATTTGTCTAAATAAATAATACAAAACATTTAAAATTGAAAATGATCTAAAATCAGTTCACTTGTATGAAAAAATGAACATTAATTCTTAGATTTGCTAAAGATAACGTACATAGTTTTAAGTCAGCATTAGTTGAGGCTTCCAGGCACATTTGCACTCTATATCAATATAGTACAGTACAGTCTCAGTAAAGCATGTCATATTGCAGTAGTTCGCTGCATCACTGCAATATGCCACTCAAAACTAGCCTGCAAAATGCGTTTAGGCATTTGCGCATATTACTTGATTTGCATAATTCCATTACTGAATTGGGCGCCAAGATAAAAACAAAATAAGCAGCACTATCATGGACGGCCCTGTATGTCCCCACAGAGAGTTTTTGTCAGCTTCAGCTCACTTCTGGAGACAATTTTGCCCCCTAAACTAAGTAAACACAAACACACAGACCCTTGCTCTTGTTCATATATCATTTGAGCTAGCAGAGGTCATCGTAGCATACACATTCATATGCACTATCATTTGCTTTCAATCTGAGTCAATTCCCTCCTCAGACATCAGATGTGTCATTTCTCACACTTTCTTCAGTTAACCAGCCCGATCTCACGGCAATTCGTACATATTTTACGAGGTGGCTAATTCGTATGAATTCGTACGACCTCACTCGTACAAATTCATACGATTTTTGCGAAATCGTACGTATTTTACGAGTTGCCAATTCGTATGAATTTGTACGAATGACCTACACCTAACCCCGCCCCTAAACTTGCCCGTCACTGGGGTTTAGACAAATCGTACTAAATCGTACGAATTAGCCACCTTGTAAAATACGTACGAATTGCCGTGAGATAGCGTTGAGTTAAATAAACACCAACATGTATCTCAAAGTGTGAGAACAATGTAGCCGAGTTTGTTTGTGTTGAAATCAAGACAGAAAGTATTGAGAAATAGCACAACAGAGCATTTTCTCAGGCTTTCCCAGTGTTTCATGGGACCACTCTCATGATAAGAAGGGACCAGTTTGCAAGGGAGAGATGATAGGAAGAAAGAAAGGTAAGAGAGGGGAGGAAATAGAGGGATTGAGGGAGAAACAGAGGAAATCAAGAAGGAGAGGGCATGCGTCTAGGGAGGCACATCTGGGCTGCATAGTGCTGGTGCTTTTTTCTTGTCTTTTTTTGTGTTATAAAAAGAGAGAAGTTGGACAAAGCGAGACTGACGCTAATCTCCCGGAGGAAAATTAAATAAAACAGCCAAGTTTTACTACAGAGTGAATGTGTGTGTGTGTGTGTGTGTGTGTGTGTGTGTGTGTGTGTGTGTGTGTGTGTGAGGGTGGGTGTGTGCTGCTGGCTTACATAGCATGTTACTGTGGGGGTGGACAGAATGAAACTTACCAGCAGTCGGACCCACCCGATTCTTGGAGCCACAGTGACCCCTTATGGTTTAATAAAACCTCACGGACACATTCCCATGAAGTCACTATCCCACACTGCCCTTGAATGTTAAGTTGGTGTTCTCATATAATTTTATTTGTGTATTTTATTGCATGTACATGCATCTCTTTGTGGGTGCGTGACCAAGTCGCTTACATTTATTGCTTCTTTATGTTCAGAGTTGAAATTTTCAAGTAGTTCTACAGTATATAAATGGTCAAGTGTTGGTTTCACTGTTGCATGTTTACAGGCAGCCCTATGTATGATACATATGTCTCATTTCAACAGTGCTGACTGTACCAGTTTTAACCAGCAGGGGGAAGTGAATGTTAAACTTTTGTCAGTAGAGGGAAAAAAACAAAATCAGATGAGGAATTGGATGACCAGAATCTAATAAGCATTTTTTTTCTTCCAAAACAGCAAGAACGACTTGTGAAAGTGCAGAATGTATCAGTAAGAAAAAGTTGACAATTTTACAGCTAAATTAATTTATAGAGTTAAATTTTAGCTGTATAGCTTCAAGTTTGTTGTTCATTTTATTTTAGTGATTGAAGAATTGGAAATTCGCTTTGCATTTTTGCAAAGAAAAAATGTATTTTTACAAAGGACAAAAAAATTACACTGAGCAATTTTAAAAAGGAATAAGAAAACAATGCATATACACCAGAACATTTCTGCTTCACTCTTTCATGTTTTTGTGTGTTATTACACACATGTTGAGAACAGATAGGATTGAATAAGAAATGTAGCCACCGCAGATGGATGGCTGAATGGACACAGAAAAGGAGAGCTCTCTAGTTATGAAACAGGGTGAAACAAGACAGGATGTCATAAACATGTCATTCAGGGTTTGTCTCAGTGGACACACAGTGTGTTCATTGTGGACTTCAACACCCATTTCTCTGACACTCACTCTTACTGTGTGTGTGTGTGTGTGTGTGTGTGTGTGTGTACACATGCGGAGATATGCCTGTTGTATGCCAGAACCATATGTTTGTTTTTCAGAGTTGTAATGGGAATGCCAGGTGTCATTTAACCCAGAGGGAGACGAAGCATTTCCCCCAAAACACTCTAACACACACTGATTCATGCAGTGCACACAAATGCACAGCAGTTACCTCTTCATTCTTGATACCTAATCGCTTCACAGCAGGCTGCACAGGAAACTTCACTTAAGACTCAAGTACTTCTTATGCTGTTGAAAATATCAATATAACAACACTCACTATGAAGAGACAAGAAGTGACAAAAGACGTAAATTGCTAATTAGTAATTAATTTCCTTAATGTTTATGCAAATATTAATCCAGGCTATCACTATAGTATTTATTTACATTTTCTAATTTATTTAGAAATATATATATATATATATATATATATATATATAGTTAATAAATGAATTAGAAAATGTAAATAAATATTCTTGTGTGATCTTGGCTCATTTATGGAGTTGAATATATAGGACACTAGTTGTATTTCTGCAGGCTGAAGCAAGAGAGCAGTTTTTCATGGTTTACTATAGTGGATGCCCAATAGACTTCAAGCAGGTGATCAATCACAGTACCTTTCATTCTCTCTTCATCACACAATGGATTCTTTATTTCTGATTATCCTTTAAACATAGTGATATCTAGATCTTTTCAAATCTACCTGCTCTGACACAAGCCACTGATATATCTCTTTGAATTTTGTGTATCATAAAAAAAAAGCTTTGTGTAAAAAGGACGATCAGTGCAGTTTGAGTTGATGGCCACTAGTTGGCACCGTTCTGAATAGCTGGTTTTCCTTGTATGGTCGTTTGTTCCTGTACTTTGTAGTTTGATTAGTTTATTTCCTTCTGTGTTTAATTTGTTTCATTGTTCGGTCTATTTACATTCCCTTGCCTTGTGTTTCTGGGTCTTGAGAGATAGTTGAGTGTGTATGTCGTGTTCAGAAGTGAAACGCCTTGATTTATTGTTTTGTAACTTTTTTTGTCTTTATTCCTGAATTTTGAGTCCTATAGTCTCAAATTTTGCCATTAACATGTTTCACAGCCTATCCAGAGGTTTTCTTCTAAGACAGCGAAAGCTGGCTCACAAGTTCATTTATAAAAAGATTTGCAAACTTATTACGAGTCATCCTTAAGTCACTCTTTTGACTTTTTTTCTTTGCCGTTGTATTTTCTGAAATGTTTGTAAAGAAAAATGTGCATGTAGACCTACAGTTGTCAAGACAGAGACCCAGTTATCATAGCTACCCATTCATTTACTTTCATTTAATTAATGTACTTTCTGAGTCAGAGGAAATGTAAATTGTAAAATGTGAATAAGCATACAAACATGTTAGACCAAATGTCATCCTGATTAGACTAACAAGCAATTTCGTATTAAACAATGTAACTGATTTAATAATAATATATGTTTTCCCAGCATGCGCTGCAGCATGAATAAACACTAAGAATACTTTGGTATTTTGTTTTATTGTTTGGAGACTTTGTTAATTAGCTGTATTCAGGATATATGTTTCTTATTCAGTATTTTCTCCAATAGGGGGCGATAGAGCTACAGGACATAAAATCTCAAGCTGTTGTACTTCATTAGGAAAAACAGCTCAAATACTGTTCAAATACTTCACACAGTGTTTGTAAATGTAGTCTTTTTTCCCCTTTATTTTGTAATCTGACAAAATCATAATGTTCTTAAGTTTGCGATATAAAATACACTAAAATCTCCACTCAAACCTTGAGCATGTTTGTCGCTGTTTCATAGCCATAATAGGATCTTATTTTCAAAATGTAACTCTGGGCTTTCTATGTATTTAAACCTCAGCTAAAAGGGGTTTCACTAGGCCTCTTTAATCAAGAAAGTGTTTGTGTGTGGCCCTGATTAATATTTATTGTGTCATATACTTATGGGACTAGATATCTATGTAGATAATTGCCACTTACATTATAATTTGCACTGGCAACTAAGCAGCTGTTGGAAAGATAAATATTAATGTACATGGAACGGGCTGCAGCGGGTCCAATCTTTGTTAATGTGATATAATTAACTCATACATATGTCACTCGCTCACACACATGCTCCCTCTGTTTACATGACTGTTAGATGAATGGATTTACCCTGAATATTGCAACAGCTCTCTTGAATCATAATTTCTACTGAATTTGCTTGTGTATTTATTGCTCTTCCACATGCTCACAAACACTTCGTTGTGATTCTGTGAAAGTGTCACTGACCTGCAGGCCCCTTAATATGATAAAATGGCGTTATTAAACTGCAGCTCCTCTGGCTAGCTATAGTCTGTAGCGGAAACTCTCATAGCTGAGGAATTCACTTTGTCTGTCTGTGTTTAAAAAGAGTTATAAGCATTTTAAACATACCACAATGACATGTTCCTGTGATCTGTCGTATAGTAGATGGGAGTGTGTGTGTGTGTGTGTGTGTGTGTGCGCGCGTGTGCGTGTGCGTGTGCGTGTGTGTGTGTGTGTGTGTGTGTGTGTCCAGGTTATGTAAGAAACTTGCCTGATATCGTCCAGTGTTTGTGAAGAACAGTGGACATTACTGCGCTCACATCCTTAAAAATGAAACTGTCATTATTTTGATTCACGTTGCTAAACTTGCATGACTTTTCTGTCTTCTAGAGCAGGCATCCTCAAATAGTGCACCACGGTCCAGTTTTGGACCACAACTAGGTTCTGACCAGACAGCAAAACATAATGACAACACACCATTTTACCATTTCTACAGTTTAAAGTGAGGTATGCGTCAAAAACAGAGCTGTACACACCACAAGTGCTCAGGGTCGTTAATGCTAATGATTTTTTGGCAGTATATCCTCTAATACATGCCTCATTCAAGCCATTTTTGCTTCATTTTCTCTCCCACTAAAAATGTAGAAACACAGTGAGCAGCAAAATAGATAGAAATAGATACTTTTGCTAAAACACTGCAGAAAACAAGAATTCAGCAAATACAGTTTTTTTTATGTGATACGACTCCGACCGTTCAAACCTGGATTTGTGGTAAGAATTACATTTAGCATTGTTAATCAGCGTGTTAAGAGCATTTAAAAATAAAGTGATATAATTGAGGAAATTATTTGTAGATGGCAAGGAAAGACAGCTAAATCTTTGAAATTACTAGTTAAATTATGATTATCATTATGATTATCATGTACGTTGTTTGTTGGTTTTTAGTCTACTTATTTTAAGCAAAATATAAAAATGACTTCAGACTTAAAGAGGAAAACCCTGAACCCCCCATACAGTATATTTTCTGTCACATGACCTTCTAAGAGTAAAAATAATAATAGCCTGATAGAACACATGATCTTACCTTTTATTATTTATATCCAATTGGGCTCAACTGATGAAATCTATTTTTTGTAGAAAAATTCCCAGACACTACTGGCTCTCGGGTCCTATATGTTCATCATTGATGACTATTGTAACTGTTCAGGATTTTGTTTTATTTACAAAATACTACTGCTGCACAGATGGAAATTTATAACTATTCCAAAAATATATATATATTGTCCGGACCTCCGATGTGAAGGAATGTATTGAGAGACTTTAATTGAATACCTGTCTTCTAGAGAATACAAAAGGAAACATTTGTAAGAATTGTATTGGCCACTCTGTGGGAGTTGCAATGAACATGGACTTAAAGCTTCAAAAAGGATTGAAAAGGACCATAAAAGTATCATAAAAGTGGTTCATATGACGTGTACAATATATTCCAAATGTTCTGAAGTCTTGCAAAAGCTTTTATGAAAAACAGAGCTAAATTAAAATTATTATTCAATCAGGTATTTGATTCAGTGAGTTTACCTCGAGAACTGGATCAGGCCAATTTGTAAACAAATCATTTTTGTGAATGTGACTCAAATTGAAAAGTTCTGACACACACACAAAAAAATTGTTTAAAAGTCAGACAACTCTGATATACAAATCAAATTTTGGTGTGTTTTTCCACACAAAGCTATCATATGAATTTATAAAACTATTGACTACTTTCATTATTCTTTTACACCTTGAGGCATTATCATCAAACAGTACAATTCCACCTCAAGTATACATGTGTGTGGGCTTCAGTACACATGTCTAATCCAGTCTTATGGTGTCATAACCAAGCAATCTGCGGCTTCTGCATAAAGTAAACTTTCCATCTACCAATCCATCATTACCCAACAACAAATGGCTTGTACCTCAAGTACACTAAATGTCTACACGTGCCTTGTGGTATCATCACCAAACAATCTGCGACTTTTTTCTCAAGTACACTAAACATTTAGGTACACGTGCACAGTGGCATCATTACCAAGCGTTTACCTTAAAGGGATAGTTCACCCAAAAATGAAAATTCTGTCATCATTTACTCACCCTCAAGTAGTTCCAAACCTGTATGAATGTCTTTGTTCTGCT
>JAFVLL020023455.1:0-14096 GCA_021397915.2 Tor tambroides | reverse complement strand
AAAGGAAGATATTCTGAAGAATGTGGGAAACAGAGCGGTTCTGGGGCACCATTGACTTCCATAGTATTTTTTTTTTCCTACTATGGAAGTCAATGGTGCCCCAAAACAGCCTGGTTACAAACTTTCTTTGAAATATCTTCTTTTGTGTTCAGCAGAACAAAGACATTCATACAGGTTTGGAACTACTTGAGGGTGAGTAAATGATGACACAATTTTCATTTTTGGGTGAACTATCACTTTAAGTGCACTGAATGTCAAACCTCCCATGCCCTGTGGCACCATCACCACACAATTTGCAGTAAGCTTAATTAATTTAGTTAATTAATTAATGTTTTAACTTAACCTTATTTCATTTAAGTTAGTGGCCAAGGCAACATTTTTTTTATTATTATTCATATTTATATTTTATTTTATTTCACTTATTATAATTTTGTGTCAGGTTAACCATAACACTGATCTATTTCCACATTCTTACATGCAGTGTATGAAAATCTGGTGCATTTATACAGTATTCATGCATTTGTCAGGCTTTCTATCCCAAGCAACTGATATTGCTTTCAAGGTAGACGTTTATCTACATCTACATGAATATGGTTTGTGCCTTTTAGATCCTTTACTAATGTCATTGCCAGTGTGAAATTCTGTATGAGATATTGAACACACTCACAGCCTCCTGAGAACTGATGGCACATGCTGAGCATCTTTATTTGATGAGAACTGTGAAATGGATTTTGTTAGAGCTCATGCCTTCTGCTTTAGTCATAGAGTGGGCAAAAGGGCAGAGATGGAAAGTTGGTTTGTGTGTGTGTGTGTGTAGTTTGTATAGCAGCTCCGAGTAAACTGATATAATTGAGGCTCATTTCTAAAAATACTATGTACTGCCTTGAATCTATACTTCCTATCAAGTGTGATCACCTTGAAATAATACAACTGCTGAAATCACATATTCACATCGCACGCAACTCTGCATGGAGGAAACAAACCATCTGAAGCCTGTGGAGAACTGCCAGCCTAGGCAATCTGGCAGCACGTTGGAACCAATTAGACTGGTTGTTTGGTGTGCGTTTATGTTTTCAAGACAGAGAGATTGTATATTATTAGTGGCCAAGAACTGAATGTGCGTAGGCATGAGTTGTTATTTTTCTTGTTCTTAGGAGTCTAGGCAGTCCATGGAACCATATGGTCTGGCTTAACTAGTGTGCAGAAGGTCTGAACATCAATCTGATCTTCTGTAGTATCTCCCACTGGAACCCTCTAGTGCCATCATAAGCTCAAATTTGGCTTTTTGTCAGCATGTAACATCTGGCCTAGAAATATAGTTATGTCTCCTAATTCCTCAGCTCATGCCAAACTCAACAAAACCAATTTCAACACATTTTGGCTGCATTGAACATGTTGGCCAAAAGATATTAAAATATTGTTTACATTTAATGTGTAAATGAATTTACCAGAGAAGAGGCCAAACAGAAGTGAGGATACATATAAGTAATTGGCAGTGTTAGGGGTAACGCATTACAAGTAACGCGAGTTACTTTACCAGTTACTTGAAAAAGTAATCTGATTAAGTAACGCATTACTTTTTAATATACAAATAAGTAATGCCAGTTACTTTTTCCCATTTATTGTCTGGCAGCTCTCCTGTCCCCATGTTGAGAGAAATCATGTGTTGTGCAGAGTGCAGAGGTGTTGATTCAACCATATTCAATTCAACCATACTAACAAGCAAAAATTACTTTAGAAAAACATAACATTTGTTTCTTTTTTATTATTATTATTACAGAAAAAATATTTTTTACTTTCTTCTCCTGTGCCCTTTTCTTAATGCAATCCAGAATGGCAGCACAGCTAGAAGGTTTGTTTGAGCTTGTTGAATTTACATTTCCATCAGCCTGAGGCTTATTCATTTCACTTTTGGCATTAAATGGCTTTTTTTTTTTATATTTGCCGAAAATAGGACTTTTTATAGTATAAAACAAACAAGGAAGCTCAGCCCAGAGGAGAAAAAGTAATGTAATGCATTACTTTCCATAAAACGTTTTTAAGGGAGAAACACAATATTGTAATTCATTACTTTTAAAGGGATAGTTCACCCAAAAATGAAAATTCTGTCATTAATTACTCACCTCATGTCATTCCAAACCCGTAAGACCTTTGTTAGTCTTCACACATTAAGATGTTTTTGATGAAATGTGAGAACTTTCTGACCCTGCATAGGCAGCAATGCAACTACCATGTTCAAGGCCTAAAAAGGTAGTAAGGACATTGTTAATATAGTCTAAATGAAATAGTGAGAGAGTACGTAATGATCTTGTTCATTTTTGAGTGAACTATCCTTTTAAAAGTAACTTTCCCCAGTACTGGTAATTGGCTAATGGTAAGAATTTATTTTTTAAATGATTTGCCACTATTTCTGCAAATACTTAAGCAGTTTGATATAAAGAAGTTAAAAAAAGCTAAACAATTGCTATTTAGACTTTTAAATAATTTGGTCTAAAGTCAGGAGCCTGAAAGAGTCTCTTTTGATGAAGTCCAATGATACCATTTTTGTCTGTCTGCAGTTAAATTTGGACATAAATTACTGTATCTCACCGACATTTGGTGTATTGAAACAAAAGTAGGTAACCATCACTGACAGTATTTACATTTGGTGGCGAAAACCTACTACAAAATATAAAATTTAATTGGAATTTTTGAACTCATTCTACAGTTTGATCATCCCCAAATTTTAGTCATATAATCTTGAGATCCAGCAGGCAAAAAGTTGTCTTTCCTATTCAAAACAATTTTTCTGCAACATGCCAAGAAAACTAACTCTGAAAATGCCAATCATGCCAATCAAGAAAAGTTTTATCTTGTTAACACTTTGGTTCTCACCAAATTTGGCTCATATTTTTAAGACAGGCCTGACACACTGCCATGTCTCTCAAGTGCAAACCTTGTTCTTCTTGACAAGAGGTATGTATGTCTGTTTGGCCACACACCAAAGCTAAATTCATGCCTCTGTTTTTGTACCTCTTGGCATTGCCTCATGCAGAGTAAAATGTAGGTCAAGCTTAGGGCCTATAGTGCTTTTCACAATTGGCCCGTGTAATTGTTTGCAGCTTTATGATAGGTTTGTGCTTCAAGATGTTGATATTTGCGGACACTAGGATGTGTCTGGGTTCAGTCTTCATAAAAAAAAAACAATAAGTTCAGACTTATTCAGGCCATCTGTGTGTATTTTTCTTATGTAAGTGGAATGAAACACTTGTCCTACATCTTGACCCAAATTCAGATCAGTAAGTTCCATAGTATATACTTCATGTGCGTGAGTGTGCACTTAGGCTCTATTTTCTATACAGTGTCCATGTATATGGTAAATAAGCATACAGGCAAGTCTTTGTGATCATGTGTGTTTGGATACCTGAACTATATCATTGTCTTGGTGAGTTGTGTAGCTCTCACTCTTAAATGGATGGCCTTTCACATACTAGTTCACATACAGTAGACCTGGGCTAATATAAGCAATGCTTTTTTTCTTTGGTTCTCTTTTCATGTTTTTAGTCAGTTTAAAACTTCAGATGTGGGATTTGAACAAAAAAAGCTGAAAAGAATACATTAATGTACAAACTCATACATGCTCAGACTCTTTGATCTCCAAATGAAATTTCCTTTCTACATGACTTGGTTTGTTACACACGTAAACTACAGTGGTAGATCACATACTGTAACTCTTGCTATTCTTCCTCTTTGTTTTTTGTTCCCTCTCCCTCACTTATTCTCTCTCTTTCTCTCTCATCCAGCCATGATTTAAAAGGATTATTATGAGTCTCGCATCGGGGCCAAGCGGTTATGGTTTAAAGGATTAGAGTAGCAGAAGTAAAGAAGGTTGAAGTGTTCCTGCCGGAATTCTCCTCTTTCCTGGATAGCAGTTTAGCTTCAGACATCAACATCAGTTTCCTGCCTTTATCTTTTGTTCTGGATCTCAAGACCTTTCAGATGTATACAAAGGTGAACTTAGGTCTTGACCTTGTCCTGAACTTTGTGTTCATCAAAGAATCCTGGAAAAGTATATATATTGCCATTTCCACAAAAATATTAAACAGTGCAACAGATTTTAACATTAAGGATAAGAAAAGATTTTTGAGCACCAAATCAGCATAGTATCATGTGAACTTGAAGACTGGATTAATGCCTGCTTCGTAAAGACCTTTAGGTTGCTTAAGCTGCATGTGCATACCTTAATATTTTTGTTTTAGGTACTGTCAGTACATCCATATTGTGCATTTCAATGCATACGAACATACAAAATTGTTTCATAGTCTTGATCACAACTGGATTGGTGTTGAAAGACCTGGCTTGTGTTTTGTTCTTTGCTAGAGTTTTGATCTCACTTACAATCTTGAGCTCTATGGTCTGGCATGTACAGATAAGGTCAGTTGAGTTGGAACCATGGGTGCCAAGCAGACTGTGATTCATTTTCCATTTAGCCAATCGGGTGATTGAACAGATGGTGGTGCGGCCACAACCTCCTGGAGCTGAACCCATTGACGACAGTACAGATAATTGTGGACCAAGAGAGGATGTCAAGAATGTTAATCTTTCCCAGGCGTAAAAGCTCAGTTTTATACAACTGTCACTGAGTCCATCCTCACCTCAGTCGTACGCATATAGGTAGATCACCAATTGCAGTTAAAATCTTTCAGTGAAAAGTAATAAGTGGCTGCAAGTTGCCCAATCAGATCCAGTCGAGGTTCAGGAAGCAGTGAGGTAAAATTGTTAGTGAAACCATACCTTCTAGTAATCACACTTCTCCAGCATTGCCTTCCAATAAGCAATTCAGAGCTGTTGTAGAAAAATAGCCAGGTACAAAATGTTTGTTTTTGTTTTTTTTCTGTTCTACAGAAGCTTAAACACACTGTTAAACTCTGGAATTCAGGTGTTTAGAACTTTCCAGATATATATCCTACAGCATATCTGTGCATACTGGAGGGAATTTTGCAGTAAGTTTTCTGCAGGTCACATTGATATGCCAGTAGGTGTTTAGTCATTATAAGTGAGTCAGTGATTTGATTCAACTGATTCATTCAAATACACTGATTCATTCAAGAACGAAACACTTGGCTGTTTATTAACATCTTGTTTATTGAAATTGCTGGTGTGAATATCAGCATGGCACTCTGCCTTATTGTTAGATTTACTCCGGCCATTGTGTAATATGCCAAAACATTCCATACGTTACACCATTTCAACAATTTACGCTATTTTACATTTCCATTACCTTCATATTAGCTCATATCTTCTATGTTAATGAGTTTAATTATGCTTTATGTTTATTGTGACTTTGAGACTCACCCAGTCATATCAACTCAGTTGCCTGGTCAATAAACAATTTTTTATTCTAATTTTCCCAATCTACTCTCAGTCTCCAAGGCTTGAGATTTAGTCCTGCTCCCCACTTATAGAAGTTATCCAGGGAGAACCTCTCTAAAACAGGACCCTTGGTGCTGGTGAAGTGTAAAGTATGGAATGTCGGAATATTGTTTGCTGTTTCTGGAATGCCGCATGTGAGCCAGTGCTGCTGTTGATTATTTGAAGGTGTTGAAGACTCCTCAAACTGCTGAAAGAGCTGGCTGAATAATGTAAGGTTGTTGCCAACCTAATGGAATGCTGATGGCATTATTTTTGGCATCTCCCAAAACATAATGATTTTTGGAGTGTTTTCTAAGGACATGATGCAGGAGGATCTCTCCAAATCTCTGAAGAGCACTTAGTAATTTGTGTGATGAGGAAGTTTTGCAGTTTTTAAATAGTCAAGTGTCACTTTTCATTGACTAGATGCCTCATTTTCACCAACAAAACTTCAGACAATCCCCTCGCTTTTTCTCTCTTTCTCCTTCACATGGTTTCTACAACAATTTCTTCTTTCTCAAACACATGAGTGTGCACTGAATAGCATTGCTGAGTTATATAATTTTCTGTTAGAGATTAGCTGCAAGAATGCAGTGCTGAGAGAGTGGAAGTAAGACTCTGCATCAGTCAGTTGTACAATGGGAATGTGTGGCATTTTTCTGTCATTTAAACAATGAACCAGGCTTACAGTAGATTAGTCTTGTGTCCAGGGCCGTAGCTAGAGGATTGGGGGCCCCCTTAAAAAATTTTGATGTGCCCCCCCCCCCCCCCACACACATACATCATATACTGTACAATATACAAGCATGGAACCAAATTGCATGCTTTTTTTGTGGTTTTCATAATATCTCAGTTATACAACGAATAAAATATTAGAATTATTCACAGAACATGGGCCTATATAGTAAAATTCCTGGATTTTGTGGGGCCCCCTGGGCGGTGGGGGCCCCTAGAATTGTCACCACCTTTCACCCCACTAGCAATGGCCCTGCTTGTGTTTTCCGCTGGACCTTGATAAGGGGATCAGCTGCCAAATGTGGATTTTTTTTGTTTCAGATTTTAAACATTTTAATCTCTTATCTTCAATTCTCATAGCTATGGCTTTCAACAGCTTGTGCACTCTACTAAACAAAGCATTAAAGATTCTTAACCTCTGTCACTAACAAAAATAACCATGTTATTTGGGGTATGCACCATGGTATTGTTTAAAGTACATTTGCACCCCATGTAAATACCCATGGTAAATGAATATGATCATTCACTAAGGTGGATTTCAAAACACCATGGTATTACCATGGCATCATGTTTCAGCAGAATCTTCGGTGCAGCATCAAAATAAATCATATTTTATCTGAGCTATCAGTGTGAGTTTGCAGCCTGCTTTGAATTTGATGCAATAAAAATACTATGTGCTATGAAATAATGACAAGAAACATAGTTTTAATTGCAATGAACAGTGTAGTTTAAATCTCAATCAATGTATGTTTTAGTGAATTAAAAACATACAGCGTGACTAGTGTAGCCTGATTCCCAAACACATGATTCTTATTAACCGGTTCTTTATTACTTTATTATTCATTACTGACTAATTGTCAGATTGTCAAACTTTTTTTGTATTGTTAAAATATTTTAATGAAGTTAATGGAATAATTACATAATATATTATAAAATACTTCTCAAAGAGTGTCCACCTCAGCATACTTGTCATTCAGTCTCTGCGCTGACCACTGCATTCTTACTCTCTCCTTCACTTTCTTACAGTGCTGTATTTGAATTCCATTAGAATATGTAACAGTAGAATATGCAACAGCATTTTTAGGTCTGAGCCAGAATTCCATTGCGGATTAACTTTATACAGAGATGTTCTTCTTTTGTTCCCAGGCCAAGAAGACAGTGCTTTGATTCACAAACTCATATACACAACGCATGAATGCACACACGCATATCCTGATCTTCATCACCTTTTTAGTCCTATTACTAAATCAAGCATTGCTATTAATAGTACCAGAGACTGAATTTCTCTAAAAGAGGCCTGAGACTGAAGCTGGTGTGACTATGTGAAGGAGGAAAGAAGAAAGGGATGGAGAAAAGAAGGAAGTTTATTAAGGTGTCTACATTCCATTTTCAGTTGTTAGGGAGATGGCTCTGTTTTGTCCAGTTTAGTAGACTTTATTGCATTCAGGAGATTATGTTATTGTCTGTGGGGGGAATGAAGTAAAGGAATGTTCTTTTGTTCTGTCAGACTCTTTCAACCTGCATTGATTACAGGGTTTATGATTCACCATTGTGCTATTTGAATAGACAGCAATGGACAAGCAGGTACATGTAATCAGTGGAATAAATATCAGTATTACAAAAGCAAGTAACACTAATGTAGCTTTATTTGTTCAGCTTTCGTTTTAGTAATTTTGCTATTTTCCTTTGTTATTTCTAATAGTTTTTGCTTTGTGAAACTATTTATGTTTAGCTTTAATTCAAGTAAAATTCATGATTCAAGGGGATGAATTTACATATGTTCATTAATATTTTTGTTGTCCCACAGCTGATACATGCTAGCATGCTGATACAAAATTTGCGTCCCAAATGACGCACTATGCACTTATGCACTATGCACTCAACCGTGTAGTGTATGAATTTTATAAGGTGATTTTGTCATTAATAATCGGAGTCTGATAGCCCCTCCTCCTCCGTGACGTAATTAAAGCTGTGACAGTTGAGTGCATGAAGTGTCCAACATTCCACACTTCATTTTTTCGGTTATTTAAGTGCATCATCCGGGTATTTAAAGTGCACTTTTTCTTTTTGGAATTTTCAGTGTGAACACACTACTCGCACTATTTATACTACAAAACGTCATAGAATAGTGCATAAGTACGTGATTTGGGACACACCAAAAGTTAGATGATAAGGAGGCCATCTTTCTGACCCCTAGAATGATTTTTGTTACTGTGGAAAGTCTGTAAGCCATTTTTGGAAATGGTCATGTGTTGTTATTTTTGTGTTTTAGGAGATTATTCACAGAATCCTACATTGTTTGGTTTTCAGGAATTTGTATCTGCTGTTTTCCATGACTGTACTACGGTCACAAGATTGTATTTGGTCACAAATAACAGACACTTTCCAGTTTCCACATTATTAAGGACTGATGCTTCGCTGCATGTGTGTTTGTGAGTCCTGTCATTCAAAAGCAAAATACTACACAATATGCCAAAATTGAATCGCATTGCAATAGAAGAAGCAACTGATAACTGAGTATTGTGATCTTAGTGAAATACAATTTTCAAGCCATTTTTCACACTTTCAGTGTTATTTTTGTAAAGCAGCATGGGTGCTACAAATAATTTTATACTCTCTTTTATTCAGTGATGTTACCCCTTTTAACAGCAAACTCCATTAAGCACATCTTTATGTTTTTCAGTAGAGTGAGTTCTGCGTAGGTGACTAACCTTGCTCACCTCTTTCTCATTAGATTTCATTAAGAGTGTACAAGGCCACATTTTACACATAGATTCATTTGACAGACTGTGCTTGTTTCAGTCATACGTGCACATTTTGTTCTCTGCTATGTCTGGTATTTTTCTAATCAACTGTCCTCTTTCTGGGGGTCATGTGCCCTGTTGTTTGGTCAAAGTAGGCGGACATGCAAAAGAAGATCTAGGGTGTTTGTTTGGGTGTTTATGAAGTTAATCTTCTGTTCTCCTCTTGGTATATAGATCAGTATACAAACATTTGAGGCTGTTACGCACACACTGTCTGTTTTCAAAGGAAAGGGCTTGCGTGAGAGGAGAATGTGGGGGATACGCACATGTGTATGTGTGTGACTCCTGTCTGTTCTCACACCAGCACCTGGCTAGCTCTCAGGATTTGGTGTTGTGATCACCATTACCATCTAAACCGCAGCCAACACCCCATCGCACAACCGCACTGTTTCTCTTGGCACACGGTCAAACGACCATCTGTGGCTACATAAAAACACACACACATTACACATGAACTCTCTGCTGTGCATCTCTTGCAGTTTCTTAGTCAGGGACATCTGTTGATGGAAGGATATGCTAGTGTGGAGATATATTTATATGCATTATACCCTATATTTGTGATTATTAGAATTTTTTAAGCTTCATTGTAGTGAGTCAGATATGTAGATAAAAGACTATTTCCACTTCAAAGTAAAAAAAAAGGAATAATAGTGACTTAATTTCTCATACTTTTGACTTTATCGCAATTGCGACTTCTGATTTATTAGTAGTAATTGTGATTGTATAGCTCAGTCTGTCTTTATATCTCCTGATTTGACTTTATTTCTTATTTTTGGCATTTTTCCTTTTTTCCTCTGAAACAGAAATGGGTTTCCACAGGATGATTTGTTTCAGTAAACTGACTGAAAGTTACAAATTATCTTTTCAATACAGTTTTTCCTCCCAAACAGTTTTCAATGTAGTTGCTGCTTTGTGTAGCACCTACTACTCTGCACTATTTTATAAACAATATCCTTGATCATTTCAGTCTATTCATAACAATTTTGTGAACATGTCACAGTGTGATTCAGTCTTAGCAAAGAGACATTTGTTGAAAGATAAAGCTGTTATTTTGAACTTTAAAAAATTGTGCGAAGTTCTGTATCTCATTGCACATGTGAAGAGGACGTTTACATAGTGGTCTTTAAGGTACAGCAGGAAAAAAAAAAGAAATAATAATAATAAAATTTAATTTAGCCTAAATTAAATTTTAAGACTTAGAGAAAGGGGGGGTTGTCATAAAAAATAATTTAGGATTAGTTTTTGCCAGATTAGGGGAGATTTTTATCTGTAAAGAGCTGTATTAAATTAATTACCCCTTTGACATATTCTCTTATGTTTTATGAAATGGTTTATAGCTGCGCAATCTTAAATCTCTTAATCTCAAGTTAACTCTCACTAAAGCACACTTATTTTAGTTACTAGTTGTTTTACCTCCCTAGATGCCTTGATTTTCTTCAGGCATGTTATATTTACCATGCCTTTCCATCTTCCGGAAAAACAAACATTCACATCCGAATCTGCCTGCATCCCTCTATCCTAATCTCCCACCGAGCTGTCAGGAGCGACAGAGCAAGAGAAAAGAGCAGAGGCAGAAGAGGCTAAATAGCACGCATTTGGGGAGAAAACAAGCAACTCAAAACAAACAGCCAGAGGCTAAATATAAAACCAGTTATATTTGGTCTGACATTAAATACGGTCGTAACAAACAGATAGAAGAGAGGCTGACTCATGCACTCACTCCCTGTTATTTGTGATATGTTTTGATATCAAGCTTTAAAGCAGAATTTCTGGAACCATCTAGAACGGGGAAAAAAAACACTTGTTGCAGTCAGAGGCTTTCAGGACCCAAGAAAGACATCTTTGGGCAGTTTAAACAGTGGCTTCTCAGGCAGAATTAACAAGCTTATCCTTATAAATATTTATACCGAATGCAGATTATAGCTTTACACAAACACACACATACACAGCTGTTTGTGTTGGGTTTCCACCAATACGTTTTTTGTGCAGTGAGTTATATAACTGTAAACACACACACACTGTAGGCACAAAGGGTTCACAGAGCAATATTTTACTTAGGAAGACCATCCATCCACCCTAAAGAAGTCTTTATGTCCTATATGTCTTGCTGCAGTCAACACAGTGACACGTTTACAGTAAACATTTCAAATGAGTGTATGCAGACCAGACTGTGATGCCTACAGCCACAGAAGCTTAAACTGATAGTTAGTGCTAGTCTCAGAAAGCATTGCATAACCGCTGTGCATGCAATTATGAAAACAGAAATGTTAATGATGGGACCATGCAGAGTCAAAATTATAAGTGAGCTGCTTGTAAAAGATTGAGTGAATCAGGGATATCACAACCCTGGGAGTCTGTTTCTTTTATAGACAACTTAATGTGTGCAAATCATGTCGAATATGTTTATATACATAATTTATTTTGTTTGTAATTTTCATATGCATTTAAAAGTTTTAGGTCAGTAAATTTTTAAATAGAAATTAAAAGTTGTGTTCAGCAAGGATGCATTAAATTGATCAAAGATGACATTAAAGCTATTATAAAAGTCTTTCAAATAAATGTTGTTCTTTTAAACTTTCTGTTCATCAAAGAATCCTCAGTGTAAATGATCACAGTTTCCACAAAATATTTGAACTGTTTTCAACATTGACAATAAAAAATGTTTCTTGAGCAGCAAATCAGCATATTACAATGATTTCTGAAGGATCATGTGACACTGCAGACTGGAGTAATGGCTGCTGAAAATTCAGCAATTTCACCAGGTTTTTTAAGGCAGGTTGCATGATTGAAACATACAAAATACTGTTTGTTTTTGCAGTCTTTGGTAGTGCACAGCAATTTTCTTTCTTTTTTCCCCCCTTAAAAAGTGAAGTAAGATTATACATTTAATGAAACCCCTGTTTGTGGCACATTAGCTCACAAATATTCTAATGTTGAATGCAGTACCATAAAACCGAAGCCATTTGAATCATTTAAATCATACTGTGATCCAGTAGTCAATGTCATATCTTGCATTGGTAGACATCCATCTCTTGTCTTATTCTACCAAATGCGCCTGAACTGATGCATCTGAACATAAAGTCTTTTTCATCCTGTAGTCTTACATAAGTGTACTGCTCTGCTCTAGCCACGCGTCTGCGGGTTTGGCAGGTCTAAAGGGGTTTAACTGGCAGAGCTGAATGTCTTATTTCTCAGGTATGAGACTGTTTAGGTCTGGTTGAAGGATGGGCGGCTCTCTCATTACCCAGCCCTTGCATTCCACAGCTGGCGCAGGACGGTGTGCCAGCCTCACCCACCCATGTTGCTGTTCCGTCCTCCATTTGTCCTCTCTGAGTCTCTTCGCTTTCAGCACCATCAGTGCTGCTGGAATGACAACAAAGTTTGTTTTTGTTGAACACCTTTGTTCATGCTTTCTCCCCTAAATGAAACTCAGACATTCTCTCTCTCTTTCACAGTCTCTCACTCTCATTCCCCAGCGTCTGAGTTTAGTGAGTGCATATTAAATTTTGATTAACTCAAGAGCTGTTGCCTTCCAATGAAAAGAGCTTTTGTCCTCTGATTCCCTTTCAGCAATACAACTGAAACAAATCTAATATAGAGCTCACAGTACATACTTACAACATTGTATACAATATATTCTATTGGTGTATTTATTTACAATATAATTTATAACAATTTTCAGTATTATATATAAAAATAAATTAATATGTAAACTACCATGTTTTTTAAATACTGTGTTTATATATATATATATATATATATATATATGTTTATTGTGTATTGTGCAATATTATTACAATTTAAAATAACTCTTTTCTATTTTAATCTTTTTTAAAATGTAATTTATGTAATTTATTCCTGTGGTGGCAAAACTGAATTTTCAAAAGTCCTTATTCCAGTCTTCAGTGTCACATGATCCTTCAGAAATCATTCTAATATGCTGATTTGCTGCTCAAGAAACATTTGTTATTGTTATCAATGCTGAAAACAGTTGTGCTGCTTAATTTTTTTGTGGAAACTGATACATTTTATTTCTGGATTCTTTGATGAATAGAACATTCAAAAGAACAGCATTTATTTGAAACAGAAATTTCTGTCAATTTTAATCATTTGTATGTGTTTTTGTTGAGTTTGATGCTGCATTAGAATTCCAAAACAAGAGTTGTACCATTTGTAACATTGTGCAAACAACATACTTTTTATATATTTGAAGAAAACCAGAAAGAATGATTGTTCCATGAACACTGATGTAATGTTTAGACACTCATCTGTGTGTGTATGTGTGTCTATAGGAGTCTCAGGCCCTGAGGAGCTGACAGTGGAGCGCGCTCACTCTGCCCTGGAGAATGTGTTTGAGACGCTGAGGGGAGTCAGTCACGCCCGACACCACCTGAAGAACTTCAGCTCTGTGTACACTCCCAGTGATGGAACACACCAGGTCAGTGCCCCTTGAGTGACAATTTACGTTTCTCAAACACGCAATGCCACATATTATAGTTTAGTTAGCTTCCCTAAAACATAAAAAGTCTCAAACCTTAAAAATGCTTGTATTGAGGGTCCAAAAATATATGTGTGTGTGTGTATGTGTGTATGTATGTATGTATGTATGTGTGTGTATATATATATATATATATATATATATATATATATACACACACACAGACATGTGAAAAAGTTAGGACACCCTATTGAATTTCACAGTTTTCCATATCAGGACATAATAAAAAATAAAACCTCAGATGAACAACAACACAGGACATATCACACCGTGTCATTATTTATTTATTAAAAATAAAGCCAAAATGGAAAATCCATGGGTGACAAAGTTAGGACACCCTTTCTGTTAACAGAAATTAAGAGGATAAGTAACAGTCAGGCACTGCTAATCAAATGCCTTTGATTAACTGATCATCAACAAGTGTGAGCACCTCTATAAAAGCAGAAGTTTTGGCACTTTGCTGGTCTGGAGTCTTCAGGTGTGTGTTAACACAGTGCTAAAGAGGACAGGCATCAGCATTGATCTTAGAGCAAATTCACCCCAAGATCAGACCGTGTAATGCTCAGAGAAATGGCAGACAACCCAAGAACTACAGCGCAGACTCTACAGGTCTCAGTTAACATGTTAAATGATAAAGTTCATGACAGTACAATTATGAAAAGATGGGA
>JAFVLL020023454.1:0-25489 GCA_021397915.2 Tor tambroides | reverse complement strand
AGAGCACATGGCACCAACCACAACAACAAGCCATGTGCTCAACAAACAAGGACATCTGGTGGCCATTCAGGGCACACCAGCAGGACGTGACAGTTAGGGTTTGGCTTAGGGTTATTTGCATGTAATTATGCATAATTTATTATTATAATAGTAAATACATGTAACATGCGTAACAAGGACACCTTAAAATAAAGTGTTACCTTTTTTCTTTTATTCCTAACATTGTATAGAACTGAGTCCATGGAAAACTAAATAGAATGAATGAAGGAATTACAATTCATTTATTGAACTGACAGGTGTACTTTCATATTTCTCTTCAGTTTTATAAACTACTGTTCAAAAGATTGTGGTCAGTAAGATTTGTTTTTTTTTAATTCAGCAAGGATGCACTAAATTGGGCAAAAGTGACAGTAAAAACATTTATAATGTTACAAAACATTTCCAATTGAATTAATTGCTGTTCTTTTGAACTTTCTATTCATTAAAGGATCCTATAAATGTATCAAGTTCAAGAAGTTAATATTCTCCAAATAAATAAAATAAATAAAATAAAATAATATTACCAATTTATTTTTTCCATAGTATAAATGTAAATATAGCTACCTGTATATTTTAGGGGTTCCTGTAAGTTATGCCCAAAAGACCTTGTGAAAGGTATGAATTCATTGGGAAGACCAAATTTAGACACCAGAATGGATGATTTCTGCCACATTTTTTTTTTATTTAGAATTATTTGCATTGAAATATAGGGGCAGAGTCAGATTCTGCCACTGCCTAGTGCTTTAACTGAATAAGCAAAATCAATTTTATGTAATACCCTGTAACTAGTTTTACATGTAAAATTCAGTTGAATTTTATTAGTAAACTCTGCCACAGTGGTAGCATTCCCTAACTAATGAATGTGTCTTTAAGGAATGAGAAGAAAGCGAGAGAGAGAAAGTTGAGGAAAAGCAGTAGAAGGAAGCCTAACTATGATTCTGATGAGTCAGTGAAGCAGAGGCTCTCAGGACCCAAACCCAATATGTTAGAATATAGATGAGTGTTAATTAGCGCACACACCCTATTCTAACCTCCACATTTCTCTATTGCTCAGCAGTGAGAGAAATCTTTGACTTGCACTTTTTGAATGCACCAAACTAAAGTGGAGCAGAAGTCAGAAGAAAAGGGCGTCCTCCAGGTCTCCTCTACTCGTCCAAGAGTTCATCACTGATTCTGGAGCAGTAGATTGGCCAGTGAAGCAGAAAGGAGCCATGCCTCATTAATTAGGCACAGTCCTGTCCTGATCGTAGTTCTGCAGTCTGGCAGCTCACTGAAACAACAGCTTCACTGGTCCCAAGACAGTCCGAAAGTCACAACACTCCATATCACATTTCAGAACTGTATAATACATTATACTGCCCATTTTACAACAATAATACACATATCTCTGACTCGAATATTATCTATGACTCCATGTGTATAATGTGGACTGATTCCACAACAACATATTTCCGATCTGTGCCTGGCAGCATCCCAGTAGAGAAATGTTTCCCTTGTGTGTGCGAGTGTGTTTGAGTCTCACCAAAACTCAGGGAATCCATGCAGAAACAGCATAAGTGGCTTTCCTCGTTCTCCAGCGGCAACATAGTGAAATCTGAGTCCAGACTCCTAAAACCAGACCAGAGGCAGTTATTCTTCACTGTAAACGGAGGATATGATAAAAGCAGTCTGTTCTCTTTAATCACACAGGCCTGTCCATCCTGATGTAAAATCCATTCTCACATCCGTCTCTGCTTTATAGAGCTATAAAATGCACCAGAGAGAGGGAGTCGTGTCCGCAGGCTTTAGCTAATATTAAAGCAATATCTTCCATTGACATTTATGGGAAAATTCATACCCTGTTAAATGACAGCCTGCATCAAATTGCATGTGATAGTATCCTCGGGTTGTCTGGCTATTTCGAGAACATTGTTTGCAATGCAGATTTTTCCTTTTGAATACAAACAAGTTGTGGGTATGGAAAAGATCTCACCTCAAAAAAAATATCTGATAAAATAAGTTCTCTTTTTTTTTCACGTGGCACGAAAAAAAAGAGTTTGTTTATCCCTTTAAATTTTCTTCAAGGTCACTTGCTATTTTACTTTCAAATCACTGTTGATGCCAGAGTTTTTATACCAAATCCCTGAATTCCAGCAGTTGCAGAGACTTTTACAATACTTTCTTTAGAAACGTTTGTATACCCCACATTACAAAAGAGTTACATACTCAGGAACAAAACTTAAAGTGGTTGTTTTCAAGTCTAAGACTTCAAAGGATGCTACGTTTTTAGAAAAAGTGCAGATTCAGAGTACCTAAACGTTATGTTCAAAGCTCTGCAGGTATATACACATCACATCTATCCTGAGACTGACTAAGGAGTTGTTTTCAGCACCACTCGAGTGGACAGCGAAGTCCAGGCAATGACTGATTTTATGGGAAACTGATCGCTCTGCTGTCTGCTGCGGGACATTGCTCAATTGATGCTCAGTGATGGAAACTGCTTGCCTCCCGGAAAAGAAAAATCACAAATGAGAACTCTTTAAAGGGATAGTTCCCTTAAGAAAAAAACAGTTCACCCAAACATGAAAATTGTATTATAATACCCTCATGTTGTTTCAAACCTGTATGACTTACTTTCTTGTGGTGAACTCAAAAGAAGAAATTTTAAAGAATGCTGGCAACCAAACAGTGAGTTACTCATGACTTCCATTCCTACAAAAAAAAAGTATAAATAAATAAATAAATAAATAAATAAAATAAAACAGACATTTCCTTAAAATACCTTTAGTGCTTTCCTATAGTTTAAACAGTAAAGCATGGTGTAATGCTACCAAGGTCATGGGTTCAATTCCCAGTGAAAGCAATGTAAGTCACTTTGAATAAAATCATATGCCAAAAGCATTAATGCAAATAATCTTCTTTTACAGAAAGAAAGAAAGAAAGAAATAGAAAGTTTGGAATGACACGATATTTAAAAAAAAATGATGACAGAATTTTCATTTTTGGGTGAAATATCCATTTAATTTTTCAGGGAGGCTAAAAGGACTTCAGATTGATACATTTGCTTGATCTTCTGCTTCTAGTGAAACACCAAATGATTTAATGCATCTCATCAACATTGTTCTCAACAATGTCTCAAACTGTGCTCATGTTTGGCAAGATACCAAACCTGACAACAAGATCTCAATGCTCTAATATTTGTCATCAAATTCTTTCAAGATGAAATTACATGAGCCTCAGCAATCGACTCTTTTGATTCTCCTAAGGAATCTAAAAGAAACATCTGAGACGAAGTTCATATTTAAAAGAAAAAATGAAAGAGCAACATCTGATCATTAAAAAAAGCAAAGTTATATTTACGTATACATGCTTTCCTATACTGTCACCCATCCATCCATCTTCCACCGATCTCTTACCTTGATTCTAACATAACAGTGGGTTCCCAAGGACGTGTCATTCAGGCACGCTGGGGGTGTCTCACGAACCGTCCACTGGAAGGTTGTTGACGGTCGTAGGATGATATTCCAGCCAAGTTTGAGCAGCGCTACGCCCGTGCATAGGGCGCAATATCCATAGATGAGAGACCAGTATCCCATAACTCTGATCTTCAGCGTCAGCCCGACTGTCAACAACAGCAAGTTATGAAGCAGTCTCGCCATCTTTACATTACGCTTGTTGATCACGACTTTTATTGATTTGTTTACTCCACTGCCTGTGTTTCAAAAACGACGCGCATCTTAATAGCCCTGTCGCACCGTCACGAGCGCATCTTGCCCGGGGAGGATCTCTGTTTAGACGCAACGGAGTCACGCTTTCGTATGACAGAAGAGATGCTCAGTCCCAAAGGTGTTCGCACCTCGGACTGAACCATTACACTCCATCTACACTGACAAAACTAGAAGGCTCGCATTATAGTCAATGCAGCCGTCTGGGCCCACCTCGTACTGAAGCGCGAGCGATCTCACAGACTCTCCACGCGCAGAGTTCTGGACTCTCGCGAACGCTGTCTGCCGGTAATAATTAGGAAAGCTGCGTCGATCACGGGAGAGCTCGGGTTTTTGTAGCTCTCGTAGTGCATGTTAGCCGATATTTTACCCTGGATACAAGAATAAAATATACGTGCCTCATGGTGCATTAAAATAATGCTTTCGCGAGACCAGTGAGACCTTAAGCTCCGCCTAGTGCACGTTCGATATTCATAATGTACAGATTTATTGACTCACAGTTAGGAAACGTAAATTATCGTTAAAGACAAGAGGATGAAAATAACTTTTGGACGTAGGCATGTCAATTTTATTCATTACAGCTTGATGATTAAATAAATAGGATGGAACCTATTTATTGATGAAGGTGTTAATTTTTATATTTCTCTATATGTGACCCTGCCTGGACCACGAAACCAGTCATAAGGGTCAATTTTTGGAAATTGAGATTTATACAAAGCTGAATAATAAGCTTTCCATTGATGAACTGATGTATGGCTTGTTAGGATAGGACAATATTTGGCCAAGATACAACTATTTGAAAATCTGGAATCTGAGGGTGCAAAAAAAAAATAAAAATAAAAAATAAAAAAAAATAAAAATATTGAGAAAATCACATTTGAAGCTGTCCAAATGAAGTTCTTAGCAATGCATATTACTAATCAAAAATTAAGTTCTGATACGATTACAATAGGAAATTTACAAATTATACTCATGGAACATGATCTTTACTTAATATCCTAATGATTTTTGGCATAAAAGAAAAATCGATCATTTTGACCCGTACAATGTATTTTTGGCTATTGCTACAAATATACCCGTGCTACTTAAGTTTTGTGGTCCAGGGTCACATATTTGAAAAATTCATATAACTTTTGTGAGTTCATCTAATACAATGTTTTGAATGAGGCAAACCACCTAATAGCACAAAACATCACAGAATGGATGCAAACTTAAATTTCGGACAAACTTGCAAGTTCACTCCCATGTTCAAAAAGAATAAAATGATTTCCATTTTATACCTCATTCATATTTAATACCGTTCAGAAGTATAGGTGGGCATGGAAAGTGTTTACCAAGGTTTGGTTAAAATATAAAAACGGTAATATTGTGAAACATTATATAATTTATACAAATAACTCTTCTCTGTTTTTATATATTATAAAACATAATTCATTCCTGTGATGGCAAAGCTAAAATTTCAGGATCATTACTGCAGTCTTCAGTGTCACATGATCCTTTATAAATTATAATATGCTGATTTGGTTCTAAAAAAAAAAAAAAATTCACACCTAGTTTTGATTTACTATTTATTTATTTTTGTGGAAACCGTGATTCTTAGCATGATGAACAAAAGGTCAGAAAATCACTGATTTGAAATTTTTGTACCATGAATTACAGTAATGCCTTTAATGTAATTTTTGATCAATTTAATGAGCTAAATAAAAGTATGAATTTCTGGTAATATTATATGTAGCTACTGTGTAACAAAAATGATAAAGGTGCTTAAAAGTTTCTTCACAGCGATGCCACAGAAGAACCATTTTTGGTTCCACAAAGAACGATTCAGTCAAAAGTTCTTTACAGAACCATCTCTTTCTTACCTTTTTATCATCTGAAGAACCTTCTTTCGCCACAAAGAACCTTTTGTGAAACAGAAAGGTTCTTCAGATGTTAGAGGTTCTTTATGGAGCCATTTAGAAGCACCTTTATTTTTAAGAGTGTAAAAACAAACTTAATTCTAAGTGACCACAATGCACAAATTTTACTGAAAATACTTGTTTATTGATTTAACTTTCAGAATGTGATTTCTTTGAAATAATATATTATTCTTCCCCTCAATAGCATGTGAAACCTCAGCATGGTGGTGTAAGGAATAAAGTGCTTGTGATGAAAACTGCCACAACCATTATAGTCAGAAACGATTTTGAACGTATCTTCAGTGCAGTACAATCACCAGATCACACCTTGGAATCAACACGGCTCTGGAGAACCCACTGACTTTAGGCACAGAGAACTGCCTATCATCTCCAAGAGAGAAACTTTATGGCACTGCACTTCCAAATGGATACAAATAGAAATACAGGAAGTGCAATAACTCCTCTACATAAGTCTGATTCTTCATAGGCGGACACTTGGAGAGGAAAAAAAAAAAAAAAAAGGCTGTCCTGTAACAAAATGCTAAATATTTATACACACATGCTTAGGTTACATTTCTGACACTACAGAAATATTTTTTGATATATATAACTTAAACAGGACACGTTTAACGCAGCCAGCATATTTTCTGTTTAAATTGCTGCTTTACGTCAAATACATGAAATACCAGCTAGCAGGATAAACAGGGACGGGGCCCTGCACAGGAATATCCCTTACAGTTCTGACAACAGCTAGCGCAAGACGACCAGCTATGCAATATTCATACAGCAGAAGAGTCGATGGAATGTGTCAAAGAATTCGACTGCAATAATAAGCAAGAGAGTAAACATTCTTCAGTATTTAAAAAAACAAAACAACATGTTAAGGAACACAAAAACTGTTGTGAAACGACAGACATGTTTCTCTTTCCAAACTGCCTCAGACATTCGCCAGCGTTTCAGTGCAGGCATTTTTGAATCCAAGCGTAAAACTGATCAAAATAACAAAAACTCAAGAATATACACTCAACACTATTATTGGTGCAAATATTGGTCTTACAACATCATATGCTGTCCACGACTGTTTTCTTATTTTTACAAGATCTAACTTAGTACAAATGTAAAGTGATGCAGCTGTATTGCAGTTTTTTTGCCCGTCAAAAGACTAAAGACCCGTTTCAGTCGCCAGGACTCATGGAGCAAGTAGGAGAAGGGAAAAGACGGCCTACACTGTTCACTGAACAGTAGCGTAATAAACATGAGCAATTTTTTTTTTTTTTAATTTGTTTTTATCTCAGTCCAAGTTCTTCTCAAATGTTGCCATTATGTCACTCTGCATGGTCATATCAATGACTCCAGACATCTAAAAAGAAAAGCACAACATAAAAACATTATTATTAGTAGTAGTAGTAGTAACAATAACAATAAATATTTTCAACAACAACAAACAACAACAACTCAGTAATGTTTATTGTGGTTGTTATTAATAAAACCATAAAGTATAACCTTTGTTATGAAGGTTAATAAACAATGTAACATTTGTTATTGTAATTTTAATGTAATTTTAATTGTCTTTAATTATAATATACTATAATATAAATCTAATTAGTAAATCATTTTTATATGGTAATAATAACAGTAATGTTTATTGTGTTTATTATTATTAATTATAATAAAAAAAAGTTATATTATTACTGATAATAAACATAACTAATATTTTAATTATATTATAATAATAAACCTAATTCTTAAATTATTTTTAATATGGTAATAACAGTAAAGTTTATTGTGGTTATTATTAATGACAATAATAAAAATAACTTACTGTATATTATTATTACTACTAATAATAATATACTAATAATAATTGTGGTCATTATTAATGATAATAATGAAAAAAAAACAGGGTATATTATTACTGATAATAAACGTAATAGATATTTGTTAATGATTTTAGTTATTTTACTATTACATTTTACTATAATAATAATAATAATAATAATAATTATTATTAAACAATTACATAGCAAGAACAATAACAGTAAAATTTTTACTTTGGTTATTATTAAAACCACAGTGTATATTATTTTTTATTAATGCTAATAAACAGCATAACATTTGTTATTAAACATAATAAACATTATAATATAGTTATATAATAATAATAATAATATTATTAATAATCCAACATAATTACATGGTAAGAACAATAACAGTAAAAATGTTTTACTGCGGTCAATAAAATCAGTGTATATTATTTTTTATTAATGCTAATAAACAGCATAACATTTGTTATTAAACATTATAATAAACATTATTATATAGTTATATAATAATAATAATAACATTATTATTATTATTATTATTATTAATCCAACATAATTACATGGTAAGAACAATAACAGTAAAAATGTTTTACTGCGGTCAGTAAAATCAGTGTATATTTTTTATTAATGCTAATAAACAGCATAACATGTTATTAAACATTATAATAAACATTATTATATAGTTATATAATAATAATAATAATAATAATAATAATAATAATGTTTGTAGTTAAGAAAAAAAATCTAATCACATCTAATCACTAATTTCATCAAATGTTTTTAAATGCATTAAATATTAACATTTTATACAATATAACATTAAGTTACTTTCTAAAATACTTAGTGTGCGAAGTACTTACAGCCTCTCTCCTGCGGCGCTCCTGCTCTCTCCTGCGGGCCATCTCTCGTTCTCGGTCTACAGAGCTCTGTGGAAGAGAGCAGGGCTCAGGGGCTTTGGGGGTATCCAAGATGGCCGCCATCAGAGGCAGCTCTACTGACTCCACTTCTGGCTTTGAAGGCGGGCAGTCCAGCTTGGTTTTTTGAAGCTGCTGCGTCAGACTAGAAATCATTAAAAGACCACACTGTTAGCTAGATCAGCACGAACAGTCATATAAAAATCACATGTGGGCCACGGGGATATGAGTGCAAATTAATAATAGAAATAAAACTTTTGTCAACGCATCTGTCAAACTCGCTAGGTTTTGAAATAGAGTCATGGGAAGCTGTGGTCAGCTGGAATCATGTCTCCAGCCATGCAGAGATTGAAACTCCTCCAAAATGAAACTTACATAACACCGCTTTATACTCTGTTGCCTTAAAAATAAGATTCTGTTTATACCCGCTTTTGTCCGTGCTGCTCTTCTCTCGACCGGCTTCCATCTGCAGTTTCCGAGCTCTCTCTCGTTCCTCTTTCTCCATGGCAACTTTGCGAAACTGCTGGAAACTTTCCTTGGATGATTTGATTGGGCAAGGAGTTTGAGTAGCCATCTTACCCAGGCTTGTCCAGGAGTCTGCATGCTTTAGGACAATATCCTTAAACACACATGAACAGGTCCAGGTTATTGGAGAGAACACCAAAGATTGAGGGCATTTTTCATCTGCTACCCATATAAACCACTGGTACCTTTTTAGGCAGGTTGGATTTGGCATCTTGAATGGGCTTGCATAGTTCACTGCCATCATACTTATCTCCTAGAAATTGTGAAAAAGAACCCTTTTCAAGAAACTACTGAGAAAAAGGAAGGGACTCTAGAGGAAAACATTAGGAGAAATGCTGACTGTGCATTTTGTTCAGCTGAACGGAGGGCTCTTCCAGTGTCTCTGGGCAGCTCTGCTCATCCCTCATGTTGGTTAATGGACTCTCATGTAGAGGTGACAACAATCTACATTGCTGCAGAGAGAAAGCAAGAACAAAAAGTCATTTGTATGTCACCACCTACAACCTGGTCGAACACCATCCATCTATATCCAAACCGTTTCTTCACTGAACTTGCTCTTCTCATACAAACTTGATATTAAATTTTATACAAGAGAGTTTAACAAACAAGTAGTTAACATTGAGTGAGTTTAGACACAATATTGTCTTTTTTCTGTTTCTTCAACGAAAACAGTTCCACACAAAGCTGGAGAAGAACATTTGTGCATCTCAGAGCAACACTGCAGTGTTTCGTTCCTGAATGAATCTTTTTGAACAAACCATTTGAGTCAATGATTCATTCATAAAAACAGGCACTTGCTTTGTGTCTAAATGAATCAGCTTTTGTCAATGCTGCTCTTCTCTGGACCAGCTTCCATCTGCATTTTACAAGCTCTCTCGTTCCTCTTTTTCCACGGAGAAGTTGATACTAGTTGGTGAAAGTCAGACACCGTGTCTATACTGGACGTGAGTGGCGTCGCGACGTGACAAAGTACTATAGAACACATTATTATCAGTAGCTGGGTTTCCATCCAAAGTTACAAACTTAACATATGCGCAAAATTAGAATATTGCATAAAACATTTGCGAATAAGCACCGTTTCCATCCAGCCAAATGAGCAAAAGAGAACAAAATTGTCACTTCCTGATAAACTGGCACTAAATATCACTAAGAAAAGTAGGAGAAGCCATTGAATATAATAAATTACTTCCGCCTCAGAGAGAGCAGACGAAACACAATAAATGTGGTCATTGCTTTCGGAGGTGGATGCCTGCTGTTTGGGAACGCAGTCATGTAACACAGTTCTGGGAGGCAATTATAGAAATACTTTGATGACAGACTTGCTCGGGCATTTAATAATGACCATAGCATTTCAGATGCTGTGCAATGAGATCAGTCCACTGGTTAATCAGGTTATACCGCCCTATAGTGCAAAGTCACATGACTTGGAGGAATTTATTTGTAAAATGTGTTTCCATCTCCCATTGACCCTTTTTCTCGAAATCTGTTGTTTCCATTACTTGTTTCTGATGTGATACTTCAAAATGTGCATAAAAACAGGGCGACGGACACATAGCTAGTGATACTGTCCACTCTGGATGCGGTGGTACAAATCCCCGACAGTAAACAGATGCTTCGTTCTATTTATGACGTACTCACACAAAGTTCAAATGATTTACAAACGGTCGCTCTGTCACAATTGTGTAGAGTATGACGGTCACAGACTGATTTTTTTTAGCTTCAGACTACGATTCCATCCAGTTGGAGGAGATCAAACATGTTTGATATTTTGAGCCGATTTTAGAACACATATCGTTTTGTTTGTCACACATCTCCCAGCAACAAGTTACACGTTTCTGCGTGTGTTTGCTGTGATCGGAACAAATGTAATGTCTGATAGTGTGTGATCCTCAGCAGTTTAGTGTATAATGGCCAGTTTTTCCTATGTGACTGTTAACAAAGTCGGTAAGTATATCATGCCTAGTGTTTTAAAATCAGTTCAAATTTTATTCGTGTAGTGTATTCCATCCTTAAGTTGTGTAGTGCACTTTAAAGAAAGTGTTTGTGACAAAACTATTCTAACAAACTATTTTAAATCACAACTTCATCAAACTAAATGAATAAGTTAAACTAAACAAAAAGAGTTTTTCTCCGTATTAAGACACGTTTAGAAGACATTACCTCAAACTGAGAGCTGGAGGTAGGCTGGCATCCTGTGACAGGCATGGCTGCAGGAGGTGAGGTCAGTGGTGACAGAAGAGGAGGAACGCCTGCAAGATTAAGGGGGAGAGAGAAAGATAGAGTTTACTTTGAATTGATATCCTGTTTTACACATGCATTAAAGCGGCGCTATAAGTGAGAGAAGGCAATGACATGCAGCTGGGAAGAGATGACAAAACTCAACAACAAACCACCAGTTATGATGAACAATGTTAACCCACAATGGAAGGGGAAAGTTGCAGATGCACAATATTAACAGAGCGAAGGGAGCGAGCGAGCGAGCGAGGGACGGAGATCGGCAGGCGGCGGAGTTGACACATCAAGCGACCTCTTACCTTCCTGCTCAGGCTTCTCTGCAGTAGCAGATGATGGGGGGCCAACCTGAGAGACCTGTGGGTCGAGCGAAGGACTACAGGGGAACGACGGGTCTGAAAGGAGTGAGGTGGGTGTGTGTGGGGGGATCGACACATGGGAAGATTTGAGTGGGGTGGTTGTGTTGTCTTTACAGGGGGAGGTGGCAGAAGTGTCACATAAAGGGTTGATGGCCTGGTCTGGAGGTAGGCTGTGCGGTAAAGGGGCAGTCCAGGTTTTACGAGGTAGTGGGGCAGCTTTGCCACTAGGTCTGGACGGCTGAGCAGGCAGCCGGCTGTGTAATGCTGTTGCGGAAGGAGGGTAGAGGGATGGACAGAAAAGCATTAAAGTGATAAAAAGCTGCCGTCAACTATCTGTTCTCCAAATGCAGTTTTTCATTTTTAGAGGTCATTTCATTTCCTTTGTACAGCACGATGTGGCCACAGAAAACACATCAACGTGAATAGATGTATGAACAATGGCACCGAGCCTAACCTGGGATTGCCATGATGGTGTCCTCAGCAGGATGCTTTGCTTGTTGTGACACAAACAGGTCTTTGGAGTCTGCTTCTGAGACTAGTGATGCTGGGCGAGACTGGCATGTCACGACTGGGGCAGAAGAAGAGTCCTTTACCTCAGCAACGGCCTGCCGAGATGCCTGTTTGGGGAGGGGGACAAGGGGGCAATATTTCACTTGGGAAAAATCTGGCACTACATGAAGTGAAACGCTCCATGTGCCAAATATTAAAGGAGTGGGAGAAGGCCATTTAATATTGGTTGTCTCTTATTGGCTTGTGTGCTTTTTACCTTGTTTTTAATTTTGTGGGCATGGCCAGGGGCTTTGCTTTGCTTCCTCTTAGCTTTCTGTTCTGTAAGACACGCACAATGCACACTGAGGTCATTTCACTTCAGTCATGACTGCGGGAAAGGCCAACCCCCTCCCATGGGCATTCCTGCTGATTTACTCAGTTTATATTGTATTACTAGAATTCAGATGAACTGTATACAATTTAGGTACTATAATGTGTCACAATCACTGTAAATAAATACAAATAAATCATTAAAAAAAAATCAAGTTTAATTTTAGGTGGTCAATTTTTTTTCCTAAGTAAAGTGGGCACAATGTGAAAGTGTTTTGTGACATGAGTTAAAAAACAAAACAAAAAACAAAGTGAAATGACAAAGCAATGGGAAAGAAAACACAACACTTATCTTAACATACAACAGTTGTCTATGAAAATGTGTTTTATTTGAATCTCTGGGTATTAAACACCAAGCTCAATGGGTAAGCTTTATACCTGTTTAGGTAAACACAATTCACACATCTACAAAATGCAATAGACTTTAAGCAGGACAAGTGGTTGCCTCATGACAGCTTGTTTTGGTCCTACCTTCCATGTTCCAACTATAGTTTACAATCCAAGAACCTCACATACAACATATTGATGTATGCTTTTACAATCTATTGTAGATTATCATTACATATACATCTCTGCGTAACCTCACACAAGTACAAAAGGTGAAATCACAAGGTAATGCAACAGGGGAACCACATGCAGCAGTTTAAAACGGACCAGCTGTAACTCTTAACAGGGACAATAGCATGACACATAAACTCTTGTGTTTTCAGTTATGTTTGGTGAAGGTCCAAATTGGAAACTGGCGTTTCTTCTAAGCCCTTGCCACTTTTTTTAACTTGAAAGTGCTGAGGGTGTATGAAACAAGGAAAACCCCACACCAAGAGCCAGCTGGTCTTAAACTTGTCTTAAACTACAGCAACAACATAAATAAGTGATTGTGATGAAACAAGAACAAAATATCAAACATTGGAAAACAAATAAATAATAGCACCCAACAAAAACTACAGAAAGAGTGTGAGAGAGAAAAAGAGATGACTTATTCTTTTACTAATTTAGAGCCAAAAGTGCACAATTTTCTTTAGATTACAAAAGCGATAAACGACAAGTGGTAAACACAAAGTTTTTTTTAAATTGGAAAAAAAAAAGTAGTAAAAAAAAAAAAAAAAAAAAAAAAGTTGAACTGTATAACGTTTCAAGTATTTGTTGTCCAGTAGGTGTTAAGGTGAAATAAGTGAAAGTTTATAATGCTGGGGACGTGTCCGAGTAAGCTTTACAATTTTTGGTTTGTTTCCTGCATCAGTGGCCAGATAGATAGCAGGGGGAACAGGCTGGCCTGAAAGACAGTGAGTGAATAAAAGGGTTGATGGGTAGGTATGAAGCAGCTAACCTGAATCAGAGTCACAGCTATCAGAGGAGCTAGAGTCACTACTACTGCTGTCAGAGCTGCTGCTGCTGTCACTCAGACGAGACGGACGGCTTATGTCTTTAAACTCCCCTTCCGCTTCAACTGCACACAGAAGGGGAAACATACAGGTTTATACTGCATTTATATCACTAAGTTACATAAAAAAAGGAATGAACAAATACATATACTTACTTTTGACCTTTTTATTGTTTGATTCTCCATTTGTGCGTTGCAGCTCTTTGTCCATTTCCTTGATTTTAGACTTCTTCTGGAGTTTCTTTTCTAAAAATGTAAAAAGATAACACACTGATTTTGTAAGAGTTGTAGAGTACCATCCGTTTTGTTTTGATTTACTTGAGCCTTTTTTGTATAGCATACACACGATTTAAAAAAAAACAACAACAAAAAACAACACAAACTTTATGAATGCCTTTACACTAAAGCGAAAATACTGTACTGCTATAATCTGTGGGTTTTACATTTTTTCCACATAATGATGAAAAGTGTCCCCTGACATGGCATATGTAGTTGTAGTGTGAAAAACATTGAAATATTTTAGATTTGCATGCTATTTAGTTGTATTACACCTAGTGTGAAAGGCTTTCAGTACTACTTCTTACATCATCATGATTTTATTTACATTTTTCATATATAATGTGTCTCAGCATGAAAAGCTGTTAATATTGACAGAACAATACTCACTGTCAGTTCCTTTCGGTTTCTTTCGGAGGCAAGCGACAACATAGCACTCAAGAGCTCGAAGAGTTGAAGGTTTGAGAGTCTCAAAGTCAATCTCGATCTCCTCAGGGTCTGTGTCCCTGAGCAAGGGTTCTCGCGCCTTGATGATGTTCACTACTTTGCCAAGCTTGTCACCAGGAAGCTTGTTAATGTCCAGACTCAGCTGTCGTTTCTCCTCATAAGACATGGGTAAAGTATTCATGTCTTCCTCAGAGTCATATGCTCTGCTCTCCTTCCGCCTGAGAACAAAGTTGACGTAATTTTGATTTCTTTGAGAATTTGTCTTAACATAAAACTCTATACAGTATACTTATGGTAGAAATGGGGATGATGTGGGCCTACACACACCACACATTTTCTTACCCTGATGACTTGCTGTTGGACCTCTTCTGTATTTTTGCCGGTTTCTTCATTTCTTCATCTTTTCGCTTACTGGACTCTCTCTCTTTCTTCCTCTTCTTCTGGGACTTTTCCCTTTTCTTTGGTTTCAAGAGAGGTGTTTGTGTCAGTAACTGCAGCTGCTCTCGAACTGCTTTCAGCTGGTGAGTAAAAACAGAAATGACATTATATAAGAGTACATATATAAATACTTATTTTTTTTCGTGACTATGTCGTCGTGACGGTTTTGGAACAGAGGATGTGTATCCGTGAAGGGACTCAAACGTCTATATGCAAGTCTTACCTGTTCCTCCAGGCTGGCGAGCCTTTGCGCTCTCTCCTCTTCATCCTCTTCTGTGTCTGAGGAGTTTTCTGATGGAGACGATGATTCGCTGTCACTGCTCTCAGAGCTGGATGGACTGTGCGCTCTCTCCTTCCTTACTCTGTTCTGACTAGAGGATGGGGCTGAATTCCTCGGCTCGTCAGGAATCTTGGAGAAGCGAAACTCAAACACATCCTGGGTAAAAAATAAAAACATTCACCTTGTCAGGAAAGAATTTCCTGAGAGCAATATGCAAATATTGCATTTCTTGAAAAAAAAAAAGAAATGAAAATAAGAATCAATGGATTTTCAAAGATGATCAAACCACCTAAAGACACACCTGGAGTTTCCTTGCCATGGTCACTACCTCATGGCCGGGTGGATTGTATTTGTAGCAGTTTGAGAACATGATCCGCACATCTGCAGCGAATTGCAATGCATCAGTGTACTCACGAGCTTCCATTTTTTTCTGTTAGAAAAAAAATATGCCCATTACATATAAAACAATAACAGTGAGCAAAGCTTATCCAGTAATAATAACACAACCCTGGTACTCACTTTGATGGTACTCATATCCATAGGTTGGTGAATGATTTCATGATAATCAAGGAGGCCCAGTGCCTTAGCATCCACAGGCTTATAGAAGGGCCAGGCATAAGCAGAATGCTTTTTGGCAAACATCTCTTTCAGGATGGCATTGCAGTATTTGAGTCTCTCTGAGAGTTTGGCCCTTCTGCCCGCCTGATGCTGTGGTGGTGATTCAGGAAGATCTTTACAGGGAGGTTTGATGGGTCGGCCGCTGCCTCGCCTGGAGAATAACTTAAGGACTTTTGGTTCTGTTACACAAGGGGATGATTCACAGCTGGTGATTGAAGAGGCAGAAGGGGTCGTGGTGTCTGCTTTTCTTTTCACACCATTTTTCAACTGAAAGACAAGGTACATGCAGATTACAGTTAACTAAAAAAAAATGATATGCTATCTGTGTTTTTTACCCATACTATCTCATCTTTAGAAAATGCTATTTCCATAATTCAGTGTGAGACAACCAAGCAACCCTCATGTATGTCAAAGAGGCAAAACTACAGCAACTAATCCTTGCCAAACACTGGGTCACATTTTCTAATAATTACATGGCTTACTCACATTTATACACACAGAAGAACAAATTTTGCCTAAACCGAAACACATGTATATGCACGTTATTGTCACGTTAATGAATTTGAAGTATTCTAAATTAGCAACTGCATACTCAAAGTTAGCAATCTGCATAGAACACACCTAAATTTCTCTGAAGGGCTTTTCGCAAAAACTTTCCTTTTCTGCCTCTGAGCAAACATGTTATTCTTATCTGCATTTTATATTGCGTACTTCGTGAAATTCAGGAAAAAATAGGATGTTCCTATCAAATCACTGTAATTACCAGGTGTATAATCAGTAATAACGCCCGAGTTCTCTTGGTACTAAACACTTATGATACTGCTGAGACACGTTAAAAGTGCAAGTGCAGGAGGTTTGAGAGGAACTGACTTTGGCTGTGAGCTGTGCAGACAGGGGAGCAGAGGGAATTGTGTGGAGAGCATCCAGAGGGATGACGGTCACTGTTTGCTGGAAAACCACCTCAGACACAGGAGACTGTGGCCTCTTTAACACTGCAAAAATATGCAAATGTCATTTTTACTTTCCACTGCCATACACAATGCAAAAACCTGAAACATAGTAATTTGTCATCAATTTACTTAATTTAGACAGCCTGAATACCTGCTGTTGGCTTCCTTCCTCCTTTCAAAGGAGCTTTAGTTGTCAGAGCAGAAATCTCAAACTCCTCCTGAGGCATCTTTGCCACCTTCTCCAAAAAAAACTTCTCAAGGGCTTGAGCCATCAGAACAATGTCATCTCCTGGCTGAAACAACACACAAATGCAAAAAAAAAAAAAAAAAAAAAAAAATTGAAACCAAATGTTGCATTTCAAATCTTAAATCTTTAGCAACATTACACAAAACAAGAGCAGAGTCCTCACCCGATTGTACACATAACAGTTTGTGAACATAGTGTTGAAGTCTTCTACACACTCCATTGCCTCCCAGTAGTAATTGTTTTCAAGACGCTTTTTAATGGTACTTAAGTCCATAGGGTTTTTGATGATTGTATAATAATCCTAAATTAAAAATAGAAATACTGAGATCACCAATAACCTTGAGCAAGCACATTTTAAAACAGATTAATAAAGGTTTGCACCTACAAGCTGTGTAATCAGTAAAACAGCTTTAAATGACAGAGCACGCTGAGACTTACTGGCAAACTGAGTCGGACTGCATCCACAGGCTGTCTGAAAGGCCAGGAGAATTGATGTCTCCACAGGGACTTAATCACCAATTTTTCTAGATACTGCAACTGATTGGTGAGGCGCCCAGGCCTTTTGGGGTTCTTGAATTCGGGGGGAGGGGGATTCCCATTCATGGTGAAGTTCTTTGGGGGTTTCACATCAGACATAGTCTGAGCCAATCCAGGGAGTGGTGACCAGTATGGAAAGGGCTTTTGCAACTATGCCTAGGCAGCTCAACGAGCATTACACATCCACTGTCTGTGCCACTGTAAACAGGGAGATCAGTGTCAACATCCTCATGCCATTCTGCACTGCTGTTTTTTATCTTTACGCAAATCAGAAAAAGCAGCAAACCTCTCTTAACCACACAAGTCCTTTTGTGATAAGTGTAAATACAGATGTAATAGCTTTTTTTTTTAGCAATACATACATTACTTGCTGTGAAAATTCCTAGCTAATCACATATTGCACTGTAGTCCTGTGTTCAGGTTCCTACTGCAGGTTCATGCGGTATGCACTGCCCTCTACTGCCTAATAAATGAACACTACATCTTTTAGCTCCACTCCTGACAAAAGGGATCTTTGTAAGTTTAAAATGCAATATCTGAAATACCCCACCCAAAATAACCTAGATAAACATGTGTGAAAGGAAACTTGCTGGTTAAAATGCAGCAAGTCTGAATACGCTGACGTTTCTTTTCTTCCAAAAGCAAACTGAATATACAGTGAACTTATCCAGCACATTAAAATTAGACCATTGATGTTTAGATGAAAACTGCCAGTGTGACATTTAAAATTCGATCAAAACATAAAAATATAAAGTAAAATAAAAATCAGAAACTGGTATTACTTGGTTTCTGCCAACCATTTGTTTCAAGGCCAATAAATAAATGAATAAATAAATAAAGGTAGAAATTTTAAATGTCTTCCTAATTTATTTGCACCACACTTACCAACTTCAACTGCTCTTTTCTCTAAGTTACTCATTTGATTAATAAAAGTAAACATCTTAGGACTTACTTTTGAATTTGGACAGTGAAAACATCGTTAAAAGTCACAGAATTCCTCTAAATTGTCTCTGAAGCTTTATTCAGCTCGACTAGAGGTTATCCTTCATCACTTACCCCAAACTAAAAGGTCATCGTCCTGCTTAGTAAAATAGTATTTTTTTTCTCTCAAACTCAAAAACATTTACAAATTACATTGATCATTGTGTACTTTATTTAAATAAATGTAGAAGAAACAGAGTTCACTGTACAAGAAGTCTATAAACTTAAATTTATTTACACAAGAAAAACAATTCGAAAAAATTTAAAATGTTATTTTTTTTATTTTTTTTTTGTAAGCTATATAAAATAACACTTTCACACTGGTTTGCTTATGACTGGGAAGGGATTTTTTTTTTTTTGTTTTTGGATGGAAGCAGGGAATGTTGTCCATTTTCATCGATAAAGTCCACTTGAAAGATAAAGATTCATGTTTATTTTTTACTACAGGTTTTACAAGTTCACAATTAGTCTATACAAATGTAGCGACCTTGTGACAATTTATTCTTGTTTGTTGTGGACAATCACATGCCAATTGGACAAATTACAGACTGCACATGGGAGAATGACATTCATCTACTCAGAACAGAAAGAAACTTTGTAGGTCAACAAAACAGATGAGCAATTTAATATTGAACTAGAAAAAGCCCCCTAGACATACGGAGCGTAATAAACGCCATACGTTGCGTTATATTCCTTTACTCAATCCAGGGCCATGCGTTATATAAACCCGACGACCTCTTATGGATGACGCAACACCAACTTCCGGCTCAATATTAATGCCACAGAAGTGTCGTCTCTGCTTAAATAATCAATTTTAGGGACACCCGTTAACTTACACAAGCATAAAACACATTTCAGATAATTAGAGACTGGTTTACATGAATTCCATTAATAATCGCGTTAGCAAGCCTCGAGCCACAAAATGGCGCCTGGCTAGCTTTAGCACAGCTAGCCACACATTACCCCGCCCCGTCAGATGCTGACATTGAGCTGTTAACAGTCCCTCCCCTAACCATTCCGCCAGCTAAATGAAGCTAGCTCAACCTGGATCCAAAATTTTACCTTTCCGTCTCGGGAACAACAAAGAAAGTTTAAACTGCCGAACTGAGACAGACGTTGCAGTGCAGGATGAGCTCTGCTGGAAAACTTCACCAACCGAAGGATCTTGTTGATGCTTTGCGCCCGAAAAACCCTCTTTGAACACGACTTAAAGATTTTTGAGCTTAGTTTTCGACGCCAACAGAACAAATTAACATCATATACATGAATACGTTTGAAATAACTCTGTTTCTTTGAAAGGTTAGTCATCAATGGCGGACGTCTCTCACGGCAACCGCCTGGTATTTATACCCTCCTGCTGAAAGCGCCCAATCCCATTGGACAAGACCCCTCACGTGCTCCCTTCTTCCCCCTCGCTGTTAACACCGAGAAAATATTCCTTTAAGATATATCGCATCGAAACATCACTCTATTTTTATACCCTATATAACTCCGAAACGCTGTTGTACAATTAAAGCTGTTTATTTTTTACGACGGCGGACGAACTCCTATAAGAAACAGACACGTACGTCAGAGTATTTTTTTAAAAAGTGCGACATAACTGGTCTCCGGTCATCACATGACCATTCTAGAACATTCTGTCCATCGCTATAGCTAATTTCTCTTCTTTAGTGTCTGTTAAATGATTACATTGTGGCTCTTTTCCATGGCTTTGGTTGTCAGCTTCTGGCGAGTGTTGGACAGCGGTCATCCCTGCATCTTGAAAAATCTCACAAAGAGAACTATGAAATGATAGAGCGATGAGCAATGCTGAAGGGAGGCGAACGCAAACTAATGCGCACGCGCGCTTTCTTGACAGTGATTGGCTTCTGAGTTGACGCTCAAATTGACGCCGTCCTCATCTTTTGTGTAAGAAACGCCGTACAACCTTCATTAAACATCTCCAAGCAAGCTTCATCAGTGTTAAACACAAACAAGAAAAATACATAGAAAGATGAAGAAAATATAACAAAATATTTTTTTCATCAAAACTTGGAGCAAGAAAATCTCTGTGCATTATTATTTCTATGTTTGAAAATCCGCATTTTTATATAATAAAACTATAATATAATATAATATATATATATATATATATATACTTCAAAATGAAAATTTTGTTATCGTTTACGCATGTTACTGCAGCTATTTCCTTTTTTCTTTTGTGAAACACAAAAGGGGATTTTAGGTAGCATGACCTAAAATAAGTAGCCTCAGTCACCATTCACTTTCATTAATGTTTATACAGCCTCAGTCACCATTCACTTTCATTAATGTTTATACAGCCTCAGTCACCATTCACTTTCATTAATGTTTATCCGTACAACGAAAGGAAATGATGACTGAGTCACTCTAACTAACATTTCCTATTATATTCTTCGAAAGAAATAAAAATAATAAGGATTTCGAACAACGTGAAGATGATGACAGTTTTCATTTTGGACCATCTATCTCTTTATTCTGTTTCACTTATTCAGCAACAACATTTGAAACAAACCTTCCACAAGAGGGCACTATAAGCCTATTTTGGATGGAAAACGCTTCCAATATTATGTTTTCTACCCTGCAATGCTGCTATACAAAACTTACAAAATAACCAGATGTACTTTTAAATAAGCTTGCACATGTGATTGCACATTTACTAAAAGAAATGGTTTAGCAGTGTCTTCTGCTTAACTTTGCTTTTATAAATATTTAGAGAGAGCTTTATGACATAACTTATGTCATACATGTTGATACATGTTGTCATGTTTGTTTTTTATTCTCATTTTTGTATTTAAGGCAACTTTAAGGGAACCTCTAAGTAGCCATACATAAACATTCCCTGTATTTGCTCATATGTCAGATGAAAGGCTTCATCATGTCATGTGGCTCAAAGGTCAAGAGTTCAGAACCCAACATTCCACAGGGTCACTTCTCATATATGAAAAAAAGTGTTATTCAGGAAAACACTTTCACAACTATGGATAGAGATAGATCAGGCTGCGAAGGGAGAAGGGATATATGTATCCATGCAGCTATTATGTATGTAGAAGATATGGTGAGCACTTCCATTTTTAACATATGCTTTTATTGTTAGTTTATGTTAACTGATGTGGTTAACTAATGTTAACAAATGGGACTTTTTTGTCAAGTGTTACCAAATTCTCTTTTATTTTACAGATGGTTTTCTTAATAATTTTACAAATTTCCTTTATTAATTATTACATTATTATTATTATTATTATTATTATTATTACAATTTTTTTTTTTTTAGAAAAACAATTTAATTCAAAGGGTTTGACAAAGATCATAAATGTGAGCAAAACAAAGGAAATCAAAGAATTAGGGCAGGGATTCATGTTCAGGACTAGATTTCGTTGCATCTTCCTCCCCGTCTGTGCAGATGCTTTGAGTAGGCCTGGTTCTGAGGCATACATATGCATGAGAAGTGAAAAATGACATGGAGCCTCTGAGTACATCTTCATTGACACTCAAAAGCAGCATATCAATGTTTTCAAGACAGCAAGAAGCTCCAAAACAAAGTTTTCTATCTTGCAAGGGTGCTGTCTCATTAGTGGCAAATCACGGCTCTGACATTTACACTGTAAGCAGTGGTAAAGCATTTCCATTTCCTTTAGAACGGAGAGGAACATTTCAGTCAGAAACATGTTTGTTTGGGAAAACAAGCCAGGAGAGGAGGCAGAGGCAGAATGAAAATGCAAATCAAAAGTAAACAAATATATCCTGCAAAAACAAATAGACACAAACATGCATCTGTGCATGAGTTTAACTCACAAACATACAAAGGATGTTGCATTTCCTTTGCTTATGTTTTAAACTAAACTAAGCATATATGCATCTCTGACCAAATGCAATTGTAAATGGAAAACACCATAACCAATGCTTGCATATGAGTTTTGGACCACTTCAGTGGCCACTTCTTTTATGGCAGGTAATTATTGATTCAAAGTAGTGTGCACACCACAACATAACTAGAACGGGTACTCAGTCAAAAAGAATCAAAATTAAAGAAATAAAAAACAGCACACTATTCAAATTATCTGCTCTCATGTAACTTTAATAAAATACGACCCAAACAAGGTTTTTGTCAGGCAGTGCAAACAACAAGAAGACCTTGCTTGGGTCGAAATGTTGCAATTGCAATAAATTGATTGCCTGTGGATTATTAATTAGTTAATCCCACAATCAAGTACTCGTTAGTAAATGTTTAAGGTCCCAAAGCCAGTTTTTGGTTCAGAAAGAGGTGTTAGTATCTAAGTAAAGGCCAGTCTAAAATCAGGTCAGCATTCTCTTTGCCTTGAATCAAATCAGTTGGCAATGACAGACTGATACTGTTATCGCTAAAACATTTAACAGATAAGACACACATCTCAGCAGAAGATCTGATTTAGTACTATATCAGAGAAATTATTAAAATTTCACTTACGATTTCACCCTTAATTCATGTTGAGTCATGACAGATTTTCATGTCTTACTTCACATCAGCAAAATGCTGATTTAAATATAAAAGAATAAATGCAGATGAGGTGTTTCAGAATTATAGAATCTAAATTTTGTACATTTTTTTGTCCCCTGTAGATACTTTTGAGGGTTGTGGAACCACATATTGAGACGGATGTAGGTCTTTTGGATGGTACTTGGTGTAGATGACATTGAGACATCTTAGATTAGATTATGATTGAGGTCATACTCTTTATGGCAAGTGTTTATCGTGGTAAATAAATTCAAAATAATAAAGTAAAAATTGTTCAGTAATCAACCTTATAATCATGTAATATGTAATAAAACTTTTTGAATGTACATTAATTATGTCTTAAAAATGTTGCTTGTTCATGTTATTAATGCATGTGCATTTAGCTTTGCCACATTACTGGGCACTTTTTTATTTCATTTTATTATATTGTATTCTAATAAACAGTTAATAACAATCATTTAAAATCATTTATATTTCCTAAAATTTAAATCGGTCTGTACAGTTTGTGTGGAGTAACACAAATTCTGTTTTAAATGTGCTCATGGGGATTCTTGAAAATGTTGCTATAATTAAGAGCCACAAAAGACATTTTCCAAAGCTTAAAAGTTAAGAAGTGTGTGAGTTTACCTCTTTCTGTTTTAATAATATATAACGTTAATGTTAATGTAATATCATGTTTATTTATTCTGTCCTGCACTGTGACACTTTCAAATAATAGAAAGAGGCATTTTCAGCATTAGGCCTTAGCATAAAATAGGTAAAAGCTTGGGTCCCACTTTATATTAGGTGGCCTTAACTACATGTACTTAGATCAAAAAATAATATTGTACTGCAAAACACTTTTGCTGATATTGAGGTGGGATGCGGGGAAGGTTCGGGACAGGTTTGGTGGTATGGGTAGGTTTAAAGGTGGGTCAACAGTGTAATTACAAATATATTTACAGAAATTAATTACAGATGTAATTACATGCAGGTATTTTAAAGATATAAGTACAAGGTAAAAACATGTATGTACACAATAAATACACTGTACCAAATGATTAATTTAAATGTAAGTACATAGTAGTTAAGGCCACTTAATAAAGTGGGACCAAAGCTTGTTTATGCAGATGCTGGGTGGGTGCCAAAATAGCTATACTGTGTCAAATAAAACAAAATGCGTGTAAACTAATTTAAATTGCATTGTTCTAACACTAAGCTTTATCATAATTTCATGACCTCATAATAATCCTCATATGAAGAGAAATATACCATATGAAGAGGACTTCATGGAACATGCTATGTATGGAAATAAGTTGAAATAAAGGAAATATTGTGTTTTAAAATGTTGAAGAGAATTTCTCACCAATAAAAGCATAGAAAAAAAGCGCTTTTAAAACTCTGTCAACTACCCTGTGGTTTTACACAGGTAACAATGATTTTAATAATAAATATTGTTATAATGTTTATAATAATACATTTTATATGATAATGATAAATATTATTGTTACTATGTTATTATTGTTATTACAACATAACATCAACAACAATAATAATTATTATTATTTTAAAAGTAAACTCAAGTGCCATGACTGCAGAAGCTGATGGGCTTTCAAGCCCACTTCATCCTCTCATTTGTCTTGATAGCAGCCTCCTCCTACTGGCCCCTCCCACTGAAATACACACAGTCACAGAAAGCGGGAGAGGTATTTAAAACTTTTTGAGATCTGTCACAGGCTTTGTCATTCCGAAAACCGTTGCATTTGTCGCACGATTAATTACCATACTGACAGAAGATTTTGCTCTGGTGCTTTATTTTATCAGCAGAAGGAAACGTTACACCGTGAACTCCCTAAGAAAGTTTTCTTCAGCATTACTGAAGATTCGCTGGTATGTCACTTTGTTTCTGTCTTTGCTTTTTTGTGACGTGTAAATTGTCTTAGGATTGTTGTAAGACCAGTGTAGGGTTCTTGTAAGAAATGTAGTTTTATAGCATGTTTACAGTCGCATGCTCACTCCATAGACGCGCATGCACGTTTCACAGCACGTTGAGTCTCGCGACGCGACAAAACTAGAACGCTTCCATTATGATCAATGAAGTTGATGTGTACAATGCAAAGTGACGTTCTTCAAGTGCATGTAAAGATATAGTGATTGTAAGATGTTCATGTTTGTTTTTTAAACAGAACTAAATAGTTGTATAAGTATGCATGTCTGCAGATGTTGTGATGTGGTCAGGATGAGCTGCGAAACTTGAAGTAACTAGCCTACTTGTGTATGGTGGTGCCTTCTGACAGCTGAACTGCAATGAGTTTTCCTTCAGAAAACCTTCAGTTCATTGTATTTTTTCTCCATTATCATGAAGCCCAGCTCTTTTTTTTAGGATGAGTGGACTGCCCTGCACAGGAATTTCATTTAATCAAATTAATGTACATAGTTCACATAACACTGGAGGTACAGTCATGACAT
>JAFVLL020023452.1:0-26729 GCA_021397915.2 Tor tambroides | reverse complement strand
CTGGGTACCTTAGCAACCACATAGCAACACCCTAGCAACCACCCCGGGTACCTTAGCAACCGCATAGCAACACCTTAGCAACCACCACGGGTACCAGTTATTCTATATGAAATTCTACAGGGTAAATACATTGGGAAGCAAGATATGTTTCTGGTGGGAGTAGCTGGAAATGAGGAAGTGGATCATCTAGCAAAGGAGGCGCTGAAATGATCTTATATAGAAATGAATATTCCACTTTGTAAAGAAGAAGTTAAGGCTATTATTAGAACAGCTATAAAAGGCAAATGGCAAGTACAATGGAATGAGGAGGAAAGAGGAAGACATCTTTATCAGATTTATCAGAAGACACAATCATTACTAGACTTCGTCTTGGGCATACAGCTCTTAATTATTCCCTGTATAGAATGAACAAACATGAGTCTGGGAATTGCAGTCTATGTGGATTAGCAGAAACTGTATTAATATATTGCACTGCTTATTAAAACGAAAGGAAATTTCTGGTGGAAGAGTTAAAAGAAATGGGGATCGGATATATTACACTTAAAAAACTGGCTTGGAAAATTATAGAGTATAGAAAGCATTAATGAAATATTTAAGAAAGGCACTTCTGTACATCACTCCAGCTCAGTAGGTGGTGGGAATGCACCATTCTGTTTGTTTGCCAACCATCATAACAAGCCAGAAGAAGAAGAAGAAGAAGAAGTTTCAAGTTTGTCCCTCTGTGGCCCCCAGTAACGTGGAGGAGGTTTGCAGAACACAACTGTCTTCCTGACAGACAGGCGCTTTAGTTTACTGAGACTCTGATTAACGGAGTTGTAAGCTGATAGTATGATGAGCAGGGGATCTGTGGAGGTGTACTGATCTTCTGGAGGATAATGGAGAGCCTGCACCGCGCAGAGGAGCACAGGAGGAGAATATTATGAGGAGCTCTGTCTGCTGGCTTCTCTTCTGGGAGACCTGAAAGCTGCGGTCCTCCTGCTCTTTCCTCTGGTGTTTTACACTCATCGACGGACTGGCATCGCTGTGCTCTGGGTTGCTGCTTTATCAGAGTGGATGAATTTGGTTTTCAAATGGTACGAATTGCTTTGCATCTTGGGATGTCACAAAGCGAAACTGAAACGAATGTCAGAGCAAATAGTTTGCATGTCTATAAGCGAGCTGTTATATGGAATATGTACATATTAAATGTTTTGTTATATTGTTAGTGACAATAGTATTGTTATTGAACAGTATAAATTTATATGAAATAAAATTAAAATCTATTTTAAATTTTTTAAAACTGAGATTTCTACATCATATGAAAGCTGAATAAATGCGCTTTCCATTGATGTATGGTTTGTTAGGATACGACAATATTTGGCTGAGATTCAACTATTTGAAAATCTGGAATCTGAGGGTGCAAAAAAATCTAAATATTGAGAAAATCATCTTTAAAGTTGTCCAAATGAAGTTCTGAGCAATGCATATTACTAATCAAAAATAAGTTTTGATATATTTATGATAGGAAATTTACTAAATATCTTCATGGAGCATGATCTTAATATCCTAATGATTTTTGGCAAAAAAGAAAAATGGATAATTTTGACCCATATAATGTATTGTTGGCTATTGCTACAAATATACCCCAGCGACTTCAGACTGCTTTTGTGCTCCAGGGTCACATATATGACTGTACATGCTCATGCATTCAGAATAATCAATAATCAAAACAGTAAGAAATTACTAAATTTACATTGACATGAGATTTTTCCAGAAACTATATATGTAACGTGTTACAGGAAAAAAAATCATTTTAAGTGCATTTAAAGTGATCATATACTGTATATGGGTCAAAGATGAGACATTGCATTTTGGTGTCTGCATCAAATGAACTTTACGAATGATTTACAAGTGATTTTGTACACAAAGAAATCATATTACATACAAGTGTGTACTTTAATGTTTCAAATAACTTTTCTGAACATAAAATGTCAAAATATGAGTGAAATGATGTTCCATCGTCATTCAGTGTAACAGATATATTTATTTGAAAATAACATACTCATTATGGCCTGTACTTATTAAAATATATAAAACAATAAGTAAATTTTATTACATTTTAAATGATTAAAACCGTCTTGCTGAAAAATGGGTAAAACCTAGTAATATTTATATTTTTAATATAACACATTATGAAGCTATTTTAGCTATGATTTCTTGTAGGAATAAAATAATGGTTTTAAATTGAATATTAATGAGTTGTGAATGGCATTCTGTGTTAGGATCCTGTTTGGCGAGAGGCCTTACTGGTGGATCGGACAATCTGGGTTGTTTTCTGAAAACCCACCAAAAGTCCAGCAGTTCCAGTCTACCTGTGAGACCGGTCCAGGTACAGCAGCAGATTAAACCTCCTTATTACACACCACTTTAACCATGTGCTGAAGTCACACTGATATACCTCTCTCAGGCAGTCCTTCGGGTCATGCTATGGTCAGCGCTGCCTCCTCCTCTCACGCTCGCACAGGCAGGTCTGTCTTTAAGGTCCTCATGATATGGGAATGTTAGTGATTCGTATGGAAGACTAACTGAATGATCTCTCTCTTACAGTAAGATATTAGCTGCAGTGCCGTATCTGTTGTATGCAGTGTTTTTGGGATGTGTAGGCCTTTCTCGAATCTTCATCTTGGCTCATTTCCCACATCAAGTCATTGCAGGTCTTCTGACAGGTCAGAAATGTATATGTATATTATATTATATTATATTATATTATATTATATTGTATGTGACCCTCGACCACAAAACCAGTCATAAGGGTCAATAGGACAATATTTGGCTGAGATGCAACTATTTGAAAATCTGGAATCTGAGGGTGCAAAAAAAATCTAAATATTGAGAAAATCACCTTTAAAGTTGTTCAAATGAAGTTCTTAGCAATGCATATTACTAATCAAAAATGAATTTCTGATATATTTATGGTAGGAAATTTACTAAATATCTTCATGGAACATGATCTTAATATCCTAATGATTTTTGTCATAAAAGAAAAATTTATAATTTTGACCCATACAATGTATTGTTGGCTATTGCTACAAATATACCCCAGCGACTTAAGACTGCTTTTGTGCTCCAGGGTCACATATTATATTATATTATATTATATTCAGGGCTGGGGAGTAACGAAATACATGTAACGTCGTTACGTATTTAAAATACAAAATATGAGTAACTGTATTTCGTTATAGTTACATTTTAAATGGGTGGTAATCAAATTACAGTTACATCCGAAAAGCATTTTAGATTACCAAAGTGATTACTTTGATTTTTAATGTCATTTACTTATTTTAATATTAATGTAAAATGACTGGAAATTTAAACCATGAGGCAACTGGTGATACTCTGACTCGCGTGCGGCTGTTCAAACAGCAGACTATAGTGATGACTCACTAAAATGCAAGAGAAAATCAGAAAGCCAAGCGCATAATTGTCATGGAAATAAAAGGACGATTGTACTTATATATGTGAAAAAAGGACGGAACATCACAGTAGGATATGCTATTTTTGTTTACAACAAAACGTCTCTCGGCCTCAGAGGAACATCTAACCTTAAAAAAGCATCTTAAAGTAAGTTGTTCACAGTCTCAGGTTTGTACGAGTTCTTGTTTTCTATATTTATGTAGCCTATAGTTAAACAATCTATCAGTCGAGGAAGAAGAGTGTTGTTTAGCCGAATATTAGCGCGATTGCAAATGTGATGCTGATTTTATGCAATTCATAACAAAATGTTCATATTTAGTGACTTATTAAAAGAACAGTCTGATTTGCTCTATAGCGCAAACAAAAATGGTTCCATACAAGCACTGGTCTATTTACACTAAGCACAAAAATTGTTTGGGATTGACATCATTAGAAAATACACCTATGTGAGACACGTGGTGATAAGATTTGAGTTTGAATCCGCCTTATGCCGAACTCATTCAACTCCCGTTCTTCTCCCTTTTCCCATCACATATCTGCCGCTGTTTTCAATAAGTATTAATAGCATCTAATTACTATCACTTGTTGCAAAGAAAATGCTACTTTTTTCCTACATGGTGTAAATAGAATTTATGGCTATTTATTTGCACTTAATGCAAATAACCACTGCCTTCCAAATAAATCCACATCAGAATAGTTGCGCATCTGAGAGCAACATTTGGTTCCTGAATGAAGCCGCGTATTGAACGAATCAGCTGAGAATGATTCAGTTACATTCATAAAATCACTTGCTTGATTCCTGAATGAATCAGTTCTTTTGAACGAATCGAATGATTCCATGACTCTTTCATTAAGACAGTGATTTGCCACCACCTACTGGTGGTTTTAGTTTCCTCCCATATCCCATTTTTTTATTTCTATCTTTTTTTATTTCTATGTTCAAAATGTTGTATTGAAAATAATAATCTTATAGCATTATTTATCCATTTATAATTGTTTTAAAAGTATTCATGCCACCCATTTTTATTTAGAGGTGGTTAACATAAAAACAAGACATCAAAGTTAATATGCCCATTACATTAAGTATTCCAAAGTATTCCAAAGTATTTAGATTAAGTTACTAAAATTAAGTAATCTAACGAAATACTTTACAAAATACTTTTTAAAACATGTATTTTGTAATCTGTAACGAAATACATTTTAAAAGTAACCTTCCCAGCCCTGATTATATTATATTATATTATATTATATTATATTATGTTTATGTTTATGCACTTTCTCCACAGGGGTTTTTCTGAAGCAGTCAGTGTCTGAATGTCGCCCTCTGCTGTTCTTCTTTCGCTGTAGCTTGGCTTTGCTGTCTGGAGCTCTTCTGATGCATGGAGCCCTGCAGAAGATTGGGGCTGATCTCTCTTGGTGGGTACAATGTTATACTGAGTAAAAAAATATATTGTATGAAAAGTTACATTTATTTAGTTTGAAACATTTAATTTTCTCAGCTGTTATTAAATAGTATTAGCCAATATCACGGGCATCAGGACCATTGAAAAATAAGCTGACCCCTAATTATAACATATTAGGCCTCAAAATATCACATATGAATTGCATATTTGCATTAACAGTGCCAGATAGTAACTGATTAAATGTAACCTGGATAACTTAATCAAATTCCCAAGATTAACTACTTTTAATATAACTGATTATATTAATAATAACATTTTTTAAAAAAAAATATATAAATGAATACCCTTTTTCAGTGTTTAAGTGTTTGATTTTTAAGGTTTATTGTAAAATTATTTATTTTATTTTTTTATAATATTTTATACACATTTTATGGATGTTATATTTTATATAGATTTTTATATATGACGTAGTTTTTAGGGATTTTTATATATACAGTATAAATGTCAAATATGTGATTTATTTTAATATAAATTATTACCCTTTTTCAGTGTTTAAGTGTTTGATTTTTTTTAAGGTTTATTGTAAAATTATTTATTTTACTTTTTTAATAATATGTTTTATATATATTTTACAGCTATTTTATATAGATTTGTTATATATATATATATATATATATATAGTTTTTAGGTTAAATATATACAGTATAAATCTATCAAATATGTGATTATTAGTTTTTAAATATAAATGATTAAATTTTTTCAGTGTTTAAGTGTTTGATTTTTAAGGTTTATTGTAAAATTATTTATTTTACTTTTTGTGATATTTTATACACATTTTACAGAGCTTATATTTTTTATATATATATATATATATATATATATATATATAGTTTTTAGTTTTTTTATACAGTATAAATCTGTCAAATATGTAATTATCATTTTTTAATATATAAATGATTACCTTTTCAGTGCTTAAGTGTTTTATTTTTAAGGTTTATTGTAACATTTATTTATTGTACATTTTTATGATATTTGTGTACATTTTATAGATGTTATATTTTATATAATTTTTTATATAGATATTGTTTTTAGCTTTTTAGGTTTTTTATATATATACAGTATACATCTGTCAAATATGTGATTATTATTATTTTTTATATAATAATATAAAAATATAATAATATAATATAAAGTTTTTATATATATGTATATGTGTATATATATATATATATATATAATATAGTTTTTAGGGTTTTTTTCTATATGCAATAGAAATATGTCAAATCTGTGAAAAACAAGTTCAAAAGTAATCGAAAAGTAATCTGAATACATTACCTAAAATGTGTAATCTAATAGATTACACTACTAAATTTTTTGTCATGTAATTTGTGATCAGTAACAGACTTCAGTTATAAGTAATCTACCCAGGATTAATTGGCTGCTTACAGTCTTATATTCTCTGATCCGCAGGTCCATCTCTCTGGCCCGGAGGTGGTGTTCCTGCTCAGAGTGGATCCGTATGGACACAGCGCCCTTCTCCTCTCTGACCCGGGCCGCTGGGGTTCTGCTGGGTCTGGGGCTCGCTCAGTTCTGGAAGCCTGGAGGATGGGCTCTTCCTTGGGTTCCCAGGACTCTGCGTCTGGCCCTATCTTCCATAGCCCTCCATTACATCAGCAGCTTCCCCGTGCCCAGCGCTCCTCCTCTGCTCTTCTACTCACTCTTCTTTCTCAAATACTGCATCGTGCCACAGGTGGTCATGGTGTTAGTGCCAGGATTCGTTTATCTCCTCACAGACAAACCCAAGAGGGAGTAAAAGTGAATGCTGAACCAGCCATCAGTAAGTTCTTGACACAACAGAACCTTCAGCTTGAAGATCAATCATATATATGTGAGCCTGGAGCACAAAAGCAGTCTGAAGTAGCACAGGTATATTTGTAGCAATAGCCAAAAATACATTGTATGAGTTAAAATGATACATTTTTCTTTTATGCCAAAAATCATTAGGATATTAAGATCATGCTCCATGAAGATATTTAGTAAATTTCCTACTGTAAATATATCAAAACTTCATTTTTGATTAGTAATATGCATTGCTAAGAACTTCATTTGGACAACTTTAAAGGAGATTTTCTCAATATTTAGATTTTTTTGCACCCTCAGATTCCAGATTTTCAAATAGCTGTATCTCAGCCAAATATTGTCCTATCCTAACAAACCATACATCAATGGAAAGCTCATTTATTCAGCTTTCAGTGGATATATAAAACTCAATTTTGAAAAATCAACCCTTATAACTGGTTTTGTGGTGCAGGGTCACACATGGAGTTCTGTTTCAATACAAGCAGAAAATGCAGTTGCTTGCAGCTTTAATGAATGTTTTTGGAGTAAAAGGGAAAAGGATTGCATAAACAGTTAGTCTGTGCCAAAGAAAGTGTGAAAATGTTTCTTGTTGTTATTGTTCTTTGATGTTTCTTTTAAAAAACGTTCCTTGTAGAACAAAAGGCTGTTCAACTTCAGTTGTTTACTGTATTTATTTTTTCTTTTTTATCTTTAAAGTTATTTGAATTCTCATCTTGTGTAGAAACCAAAATATATATATTTTTTTGCTTATAATAAGCTTGCTTATAAGCAAAAACAGTCTATGTTCTGTCTTACCGAAGTAGGAAAAAACTAGATTTTTACATTTTCTGTGAAGAACGCAAGTGGTCTTCAAAACTAAGGTGTTGCTAACTAACCACCACAAACCAAAAAAGGTCCAAGTCCATAGATGTTCCAGGGGAAATTCTAAGTTTGATTTCTAAGAACTGTGATTTTCTCAACAACCAGCATGATTTGAGATATCACATGTGTCTGTTTAAAGGAATAGTTCACCCAAAAATGAACATTTGCGGAATATTTACTCACCCTCAGGTCATCTGAGATTAGGATGAGTTTGTTTGTTCATCAGGTTTGGAGAAATATGTCTCAGCAATGGATGCTCTGCAGTGAATGGGTGCCGTCAGAATGAGAGTCCAAACAGCTGATAAAAACATCACAATAATCCACAAGCTTCTAAAGACATTAACTGATGGACTGGAGTGGTGTGGATTACTTGTGATGTTCTGACGGCACCCATTCACTGCAAGTCTGATGAAACAAACTCATCTACATTTGGATGACCTGAGGGTGAAAAAATTGATCAAATTTTGATTTTTGGGTGAGCTATTCCTTGAATACTTACAATACTTGTTTTGATGAAATGATTTAATTATTAGCACTTCTATAACATCTGTATATGTGACCCTGGAGCACAAAACCAGTCATAAGGGTCAATTTTTTTAAATTGACATTTATACATCATCTGAAAGCTGAATAAATAATCTTTCCATTGGTGTCTGGTTTGTTAGGATAGGACAATATTTGGCTGAGATACAACTATTTGAAAATCTGGAATCTGAGGGTGCAAAAAAATCTAAATATTGAGAAAATCACCTTTAAAGTTGTTCAAATGAAGTTCTTAGCAATGCATATTACTAATCAGAAATGAAGTTTTGATATATTTACAGTAGGAAATTTACAAAATATCTTCATGGAACATGATCTTATCCTAATGATTTTTGGCATAAAAGAAAAATGGATAATGTTGACCCATACAATGTATTGTTGGCTATTGCTACAAATATACCTGTGATACTTAAGACTGCTTTTGTGCTCCAGGGTCACATATAAAGTACAGTAAACCACAATAACCAGTGTTATACATAAAGCATATGAAACAAAGTATATAAAAATTACAAGTGACATGATAAAAACACATTCTGGTTTATTGAAGTCATTAAACGTTGTCACAGCGCTCTGAAAGCTCACATTTACAGACGAGAAACTCTGCTTAGCAAGCAAGTACATTAAAATCAACTCAAATCCAACTGAAAGATCAAAAGAATGGCCAAACCCTTCAGAGGTAAATGTCACGTCTCTCCTGTTGAGTTTGGTGGAGATGAGTGTGAGATTTCTTTTTTCGTCAGGCGTGAACTTTATTTCTGGTTAATTCCTCTATCGGAGACATACTTCAGACTCACGAATGTCTGTGTATGTCGATTTCAGAGGGGAATGGAGGATGAATCATGCGTCTGGTTATGTACAGAAAAAATAAACCGCCCTTGACGAGCCCACATCAGAGTCCCGTTTTCCCAAGTGTTATTTATTTCGCTTTTCCCCAACCGTGAGGCATCTGTCGATTCAAGCAAGTTTACACTGACAGCAATAGAAAGGTGAATATGGTTGCCCTTAAGACAAGCTGTCTAGATATCTGTCCATATACTCTATTTGTTGAGAAGATCTGACCAAAGCCACATTTAAGCTCTGCATGTTAATAATATTGCGTTCTGAAGCAGAGAACTTCAAAAGGAACTAGCTGAATATTGTATTTTTACACGACAAATACACTATTTCAAAACGGCTGGTTTGCTTTTGGTTAGTGTGTGACGCCACTGAACTGTGTTTGATTCGTGAGGTTAGTCAAGTCTTTCTCACGCTGCGTTTGGTGACACGTTTGCAATGCATGAACACATTTGGCCACTATATACAGCAAGTACACTGCGCTCTATAAAGGCTGTTATATACACTTTTTAATAGCTTTTTAAAAACATAATTTTGCTCTTTTATATTACTGTTCATTCATTTGCTTGAAAAATTAGAATTGCACCAAGGACAATAACTGCTATTTGTTTTCTAGTAGTACAACTAATCACAGGTTATCTTCCAGCGTCCACTGAACGTTCGTTAGTAAGGATTTCCCATCCCTGATCCAAAAACAAAACAAAAAACATCTCCAACCCCATAATATTCACATTTCATATAATCCTTACAAATGAATAAAGTGCTCTCTTTCTTCAAAGTTACGAATAAAAGTTTAAAAGTTAAAACAAACATACTTCACTTGATATACTAATGCTTCTCTGTGACAAGATTCCATTTCTTACAACAATAAAGAAACTGAAAAAAAGAGAAGAAATTCTATTACTGCCTTGCAAACGCCCCTGAAACTTTGTGTTGTGTAGAATACATCCCATAGAGTTCATAAGACGTCTATGGTGTGATACATTCCTCCACTTGAAATACGTCTGGATTGCCACTCCAACTGAACTCATTTTGTAAATAAAGACTAAGTGATATCCACAAAATGCCAGGGTTGCTTGAAAATCATATTAAGCTTATTCCCAAGAAATTGATTGGAACTAATATTATTGCCACTCTACAACTGTGAATTTTGACACAAACAATATTTCTGCTCTGGAATTGTAAGGTAATAACTGTAACGATAATAATCTCCGGTCATAAACTCTGAATCATTATTTTGAAAATATCTGATACCATCAAAATTCCAAATCAATAGATACAAAATTAAAGACAGAGAGAAAACAAAATAAACCTGACACAAAAACCGCTTTAATATTTCTATACATCGTATAACTTAATTATAAATATTCCTCTTTTCCTTCTATAACTACGAGATTTTCACTTTTTACAGTACTGAGCAATTCAACAATATGATGTCCAGAAAGCCTAGCAAATTTGTTTAGCTTCATTGGGAAGAGAGAAAGGGAATGAGTTCAACACATAGATTGCATTTGCGTATCCACACACTATGTGTAGGCCTCTGTTGTGGAACGTCAACAAATGTGCTTTCTTATAATGTGCAGAACATTTTTTACTTTAACATACTCTTTTAATACTCCAAATGGATGCCGTCAGGGTACTTGTAACCTGTCCAGCACCCAAGTTCTAAAAACTAAGTTTTTAACCAACAGATTGAGTTGACCTAAAGTAGGCACAGGTAAATTTTGTAACACTGTTTTTTAGTTTATTAAAAGCATTTCTACTATGCCGTTTCCTCTATTCGAAATACTGGCTTTAATAACCTGCACTTATGCAGTCCCTTACATAAGACCCAACACAAACATTCAGTGTCACTCACCCACCCTTTTGGGCGCCTATTAAACATTTGACTCCACAAAGGGTCTCTTTGGTTTGATGGGCGAGGTGGGACCTTGTCTGGCGTCGCGGGAAAGCTGGCGATACATGTTTTCTTGGTAGGCTTGAGCCACAGGCATTGTCCGAGCCACTTTTATATCTTGGTACGTTGGGGCCTGGCTCACTCGCTCCATGTGGTCTCGATCTCGGGCCCCTCCGTTGGCAAGCTTGCCCAGGGAAGAAGGCTGAGGCTGGGCATAGTACTCCTCCTCTAGCATGTGTCCATTCTGGGCATTATTGGTCTTATTGTAGTAGGCGATATTGCCTAGAGATGTAGGTGGACTGTAGGAGGAAGCAGTGGAGGCTTGGTGGATCAAATTCCCAGGCGACGTTGGGCTAGTGATAACCGATTCCAGAGATGAAACGGGCCAAGCCCGGGAAGGCTGGTGAAGGTACTGCTGCTGAGTCCTTGCGGTCTTGTCAATGATGCCCATGAATGGAGTCGTCCGGGATCGAGCGGGTTCACCCGAATACAGTCCGCTTTGAGAGGGTGAGAGGGAAGATGGCTCATCAAAGCTTCGTTCATATGCAGCCTGCAGTGGGATTTCCATTTGAGCCATGGAGGAGGACGGCCTGAAGCCAGGGGCTAGATTGCAGCTGGAGCCTGAGGAGATGTTACTGCTAGATGGGGAGAAGCGAAGATTTACGCTCTGGGAGTGGATAAGTGGTCTAGGGGTCGGAACGTGTTGTTTTAGGTCACTTGTGTTGGCACTGATAGGTCTCCGCACTAAGTGCGGGATCTCCGGAGAACCTAGCTGGCATGGTGGCAAAGCAGAGGCTGCTACTGCTCTCTCAAGTTCATGCTTTGAGACGGGATAGTATGCTGCTGACTGACTGCGGCTTATCTGCGGGGTTTGGCTAAAGCGCATGCCTCCTGGTCCCCCTGTAGCTGAACGGTAAGCTGAAGCGGGACGCTGAATGATCTCATCTTTCCCCAAATTTGACTCCAGAACTCCACCTCGGCCTCCATGCTGACAGAGAGCTCCAACACTAAGGCTAGATTGCACTTGACACATCGAGCGGCCATCCAGAGAGGGTTGGTACACCAGCCTTGGCTCTCGATCTCTATCCCTATCCACATCCATGGAGCTACCCTGGTACCTACTGCTAAGTGGATGCGCCAGCTGGCTGTACACGCTGTTACTTGGCTGGTTGGTTCGGACAATCTGTGCCATAGACGGCTGCAGGCGGAGACCCTGAACTTGGTGGTGCTGGCTGGTCTGAGAGCTCTGGGAAGGTTGCGATTGGAGTTGGAAGGACCGCTGGCTGCTCATCTTCAATAGTGGCGATTTGGGGCGGCTAGGTAAAGGATCCTGTTGGTAGCGGACTGGCGAGCCAGACTGGGAACGATAAAGACACACGCTCTCAATCGGAGGGCTACCTCTAAAGGGAACCCCACGCCTAAGAGGAGAAGGCGGAGGACTCTGGTAGTCCATTCCCTGGTTCCCTCCGGTTCCAATGGGTGGAGGGCTGAAGCGGTAGGAGGATTGATGGGCTGGTGAGGTTTGGGGTGGACTCTGGCGGTAATGGGAGTTCTGATGAGTTGGAGAGATACAAGGGGAGGTGGACTGGTAACTGTGATGGGTAGGGGATGACATGGAAGAGGAGCTTGGGTGGAACTCAAAGCCTTGCCCTCCAGAGAGGTATCCAGTGTCATGATGAGTTGGAGAAAGGGGAGGACTGCGTATAATGGCAAGGCTTGAAGCATTCGAGCGAATATCAGAAGCAAGACCGATGGACACAGCCTCTAGCTCTTGTTCCAGAAAGTCGTCATCCTCAAACAAGTCTTGAACGGGTTCCATGTCATCCAGTCTTGGCTCTGGTGGAGGGGTGTGATGAGGGGGCTCCTCATCTTCCTCCACTGGTAAGGGAGATGGTGGAGGAGATGGAGGAGGCTCAAGCTCTGGCTCCTCTGATTGGGTAACTTGCCTGTACTCCTCGTCCACGCGCTGAAGGAGGCGCTGGATTTCACGATTGTTGGGACACAGCTTTATGGCTTCCCTCAGATCTTCTAGTGCTTCGGTGAATTGCCTATAAAGCGGTAATGGAAGTATTAAGCCACCTGTAAGTAACTTGATATGTATGGAAAGAAAACAATGGAAGAACCCTACCTGCTACTACGCTTGGCACGGGCTCTAGCATAGAAAGCCTCGTAAGACTTGGGCTTCAGTTCCAGAGCCTTGGTAGCAAACTCTTCCGCCATACCAAAATCCTGCAACCAAAAAGTGTGTTCAGTGAAATCTAGTTCATGTTTGTAATCTGGGGGTTGACATTTCATTATTTTTGCAGAGTTGTACTGGAGTCTTAGGCCACTAGTATTTTCGCCAGCTAAACAATGGATTTACACACTACAGCAAAAGATTGAAATAACTGACTTAAAAACATTTTTAGCTGGTGAAAATGCTAGTGTCCTAATACTTTTGCACAGTACAGTACATCAGCAAGGTTCTCAAGACATGCCGCATAATGCAATTACACAATTACAGCATCACTCAAGCATTATATGCAGAATCTTACTGTGGGCTAGAATGAGAGTATTTTTAGAAACGCTCATGCTGTTCTCACATTCATTTTCCTCCGACAGCGAGACAAGTTCAGGAACAAAGACACTTTGAGCTCCTTAAAGGTCTTCAGGTCCTCACTTAATCCTTCTCGGGGAAATTTCTTCAGAGCGCACTGGTAGCGCTGAGCTGCCTCCTTCACTTTACCCTTCTGCAGGTGAAAAGATGATTGACTGTGTAAATACACAGAGCCAAAGACTTTGTACTCGACAAATCTGAGCAAACATCAGAGGTAAATTTAGAGTACATCTGACCTTGTAGAAGCCATCTCCTTCCTCTAAGAGTTTACTCAGTAGGATAATCATGATGTCGGGTTTTGATGTCGCCATTGCCCAGGTAGCAGGACCTATGGGTAACAGGATGATCGATGGGTCAAAATGAACAACTGGTTTGAGGGGGAAACATGAGGAGAGACTGAGGAGTGCAGAGCGCTCAGGAGTAGCGTTGGGCTAGTTACTCAAAAAATGTAATATATTGCTCATTACCAGTGTTGGGGAGTAACAAGTTACATGTAACAGCATTACGTAATTTAATTACAAAAGAAATGTAACTGTAATCAGTTATTAAATTTTAATTTAAAAAATTATTTAATTTTTTAATTAATTAATTAATTAAATTAGAGTTACTTATGAAAAGGTTAACAATTACAAAGTGCGTTACATCTGAATTTTTTCACATACACCCAGATATAGATTTAATTGATTTCTTTCAAAAATTTCATTGACCGCTCTAAAATATGAGTTTAGGACACATGCTTATTTGATAACAATTTTATTTCCTATTTGGGTTTATGTATATGATTTATCTTTAAAGATTAACAGTCATAGCTAAGCAAAGGTTTGATTTCAAAAACACTATCATAGCTATTTAACTATTTCTTGTTATGATTTTACATTTGTATTTAACCTCAGAATGATCTCAAAGTAAAAAGAGATGCTGAAGTCTAATTTTGTGGTGGCTGTGCTTTAAAATTAAATTATTATAGTATTAATTCAAGTGAGGAAGATATTTAAAAGTCTGACAGTAAGGTTAACCCTCCCTGGTTTGAATGATTGAAAATGATTAAGGGTTGAAAACATTAGAAATTTAGAAAAGTAATGTAATCAGTTACATTGCTTTAATAAAGTAACTGAAATAGTTACACTACTTATTACATTTTAAATAGGGTAATTTGTAACCTGTAACCTATTACATTTTCAGAGTAACCTTCCCAACACTGCTCATATTACTAGTTACTCTTTTCAAAAGTAATATTATTGCTTATTACTTTCTGGCAACAGTACATTACATTACTTTTCTTTCACACACACAGAAGTTGTAATTGCGTATCTTCCCTATAAAATTCTTCTAAAATGTTACTTACAATATATTTCTCCCTCATCATTTGACCAAAATCCACACTGAATCGCAGTCAGAAGTTACTACAAACACTCAGTGGTGATTAATAGTAACGTTTAAGTATTAATCTCATTAACTGTCACGTGTAGCTTGACGCTAATTGTAGCTTTAATTTCTCTCTTACCCATATGCAGTTATATACCATGATGTATTTAAGTTCATAAGAAAATGTTTCGTTCTCTAAAAAGATACAATTTATATCGAGATCAAAGGGATGTGGGAAGTCATGTAACGCCAGAGTAAAGTAATGCCACAACTCACACACATCAGTGTTCAGATCATATTTTCTCCTGACAAAATCAATGCAATGGTAATATTTCCATCCGCTGAATATAAGCTTTTTCATATTCCAAGCTTGCCTGCTGCACTGCTGACTTCATGTACCTGTGCAAGTTGTGAAAATTATTTAAAAAAAAAAAATCTAAGAATTATTGGATTGTTGGATTTCAAATCAGTAGGGGTTGAGGCATCGAAAGTAACTAGTTTTTTTATGGATAGTAACTGTAATGTTATTACTGAAATCTTATTAGTAATTAGTTACACTACTAGTTACTGCAGAAAGTAATATTATTACTGTAACTAGCTCCTGCCCAACACTGCTCAGGAGTCACAGCAAACAGATGAAGGCATGGACAACGGGATGAGGATGCCTTCAGGGCTGGCTCAAGTTCTCATTCCCTGAAACCTTTCGTTTTTAACCCTTCACAGTGCCAGTTAAACCTGCAGCATGCCACTGCACACAGAACAGAGCTGTTAGGATGCCTGAAGGGAAGCGAGATGCAAGCAGCCTGAGCACAAGCATTACCTCCTTTATTCCGACTCGGCAGTGTCTGACATCCTGAGGTCAGGGGTCAGGGTTTGTGAGAGCGAGGGAATGAGGATTGGGGTTTCGGGAGAGTGAGATGGAGTGAGTGGCACAACCATAGTAGGTGATGAGAGCGGTGTGTGTGTAGAGAGTGAAAGCGAGAGTGGGAGAAAGAGGAAGTGAAGAGTGAAGAAAAGTGAGGGGGAACACAAAAAAGCAGCCGTGAGTGATGGGGAATAAGAGCTTCGGCTAAAGAATAAGAAAGTAAAAGTAAAACAGCACCAGCACTAACAACATTAAACCATCCCTTGCCACAGGCCCGGTTCCATGGGGGTGCTAAGCACCCTCAGTTAAAACTGTATTAATGGCATTTCATTGCAGATTTGGCAAACTATCCAGTGCGCTATGGTTTGTGCTCTGGAGATCAGTTTCTATTTCAATGTGTTTTTGCAGCGTTGAGCAATGTTGAGTATATATGTATATATATATATATATATATATATATATATATATATCTATATATATATATATATATATATATATAAAGCACCCACCCTAATTTCAGAAGCAACTTCAGTGATTTGATTTTGGAGCCGGGCCTGCCTTGCCAACAATTAAACTGACAAACAGAGTAAAAAGAAAGAGCAACAGGTAGCGAGTGAAAACAAACGCAAACAAAAAGTGTCACGATCCAGAGATACATAACCAAGAGTCAGTGAAGTAAAGCACAGAGCAGCAGAATGCTGGAGCAGTCGAACACAAGCTGAGCTACATGAAAACACACACAAACATGGAGACTTTCCAGTCATTTCTATTCTCGTAGACCAATGTTCATTGCTCTCCCCTATCCATCTTCCTTTTGTGGATCGTTGGCTAGTTTCTGGTTTTACTACTCTTATAGAGACATTTGGTTTCTTCAATATGGGCAAAGCCTGAGCCACACTATGGCTGCATTTTCACTGCAAGTCTTAAAGCACAGATCCGATCTTTTGACCATATCTGATTTTTTGGCCTGCCTGTTTACATTCACTTTGACAGGAATGGCCATTATTACTTGTCAGCATGGACAACAGATGTCATAGATATTTTGCAGCACAAAATGACTGAACGGATAAAGACCGGCAAAAAACTGTAATTTTCATTTGTTGTTTTATCTACAGCTCGTTAGATGTAGAATTCTGATGTGAAATAAAGTAGCGCTTTAAGATTATATTTGAATGAATTAAGGAGAGAGAACGTGCGAGTGAGTAGTCTAATAGTGAAGCTTGTTGGTTTAATTAAAAACTTCTAAGCTATCACTTCATTGCTGAGAAATATAATATAGCTTTTAGCTGTTGTATTTATAAAATTCACAGGGCAGGGGTTGAAAACCAGGGCAATTTCTTATCTATAGAAAGTTTCCATTTCAATAAAATGTGAGTGCATATACAGCACACTGGCATTAAAATGCTATCTTTATGGACAAATATGTCACCCTTGCATTCCCAGGTGAAAAACAAGTGCACTTCCATAATGTGAAGATTCCACTCTATCTTCACGCACTAATTTTGTACTTAATATACTAAAAATGATTCTTTAGTACTTCTTAAGATCATCTAAGTGTACTCAACAGTGCTATTTTGAGACACCATGAATATGAACTAAAATGCACTTTTAGCATACTTTTAACATACTATCTTTGTATTAAAAAATGTATTTAGTCACTACTTGTAGTAGACTTGAGTGTACTAGTGTATGAAAGATGGGTTCAAGTGTACTACAAGTGGTAACTAAATACATTAGTTCATATATATGTATTTGTAGTATACTTAGCATGAAATAAATGCATTTTAAATACATTTTAGTATATTCATTTTTCAAAAGGGAAGACAAAAGACAAAAATAAACTTTGCAAGACGTATGTTAATATATGCATCACAGCATTGCATGTGCTGTGGTTTTGAATCCAAATTTGGAAAAACAGTCATATTCAAGTGTTCAAGCGTCATTTTTTCCCTACTGATCAGAATATTTCAGGACTACAATACCCCTTTCACTAGACGGAAATTGAATTCAGATCAAGCTCAATAGGATCGAATGAGTGGTTTACATGGCTTTTCAGTCTCATTAGGCCATCAGTCAGATTATTTGTGACCCTGGACCACAAAACCAGTCTTAAGTGTCAATTTTTCAAAATTGAGATTTATACATCATCTAAAAGCTGAATAAATAATCTTTCCATTGATGTATGGTTTGTTAGGATAGGACAATATTTGAAAATCTGGAATCTGAGGGTGCAAAAAAATCTAAATATTGAGAAAATCACCTTTAAAGTTGTTCAAATGAAGTTCTTAGCAATGCATATTACTAATCAAAAATGAAGTTTGGATATATTTGTGGTAAGACATTTACCAAATATCTTCATGGAACATGATCTTAATATCCTAATGATTTTTGGCATAAAAGAAAAATAGATAATTTTGACCCATACAATGTATTGTTGGCTATTGCTACAAATATACCCCAGCGACTTAAGACTGCTTTTGTGCTCCAGGGTCACATTTGGTTACATGTAAACTGTCATACCGATTTTGGCTCCTTTCTTCAGCAGGGCGACCACCACCGACGTGTTTCTGCATCCGACGGCTCGATCCAGAGGACGCATCCCACTGTAGTCCACATGCTCGATCAAAGCCCCATGATCCACCAGGAACTGCACCTGAGACCCGGAAAGAGCAGAGAAAAGAAGGAGACTCAGTAATGGAGAAAATCTACTCTATCAGCTTTCTATCATGCATAGAAGTACAAATTGCTGTGGATTAGGACAGAAATTAATCCACACACGTCTCTTGGTTTGTAAAAGCAAACACAAAACCATTATTTATTTATACTTTACGAAAAGTTTTTTTCCTGAAATGTTTTAGTTGGATGTTCACCGAATGTTGTTAAATGTTACTACTGGTTTCAGAATGTTCAAAGAACATTTTAAAGTAACATTCCCATAACTTTAGCAAAATGATCAAATGGAATGTTTCCTTAAAGTTCTCATAACCGAGAAAAAAATGGATGTTTTGAACGTTTTGAGATATGTTTTTTATAACATAATGGGAATGTTAGCACAACATTTTTAGAACATATTTTGTTTGTTATCTGTGTAACAGCATTTTAAAACTTCAATAACAATATACACACACTATAATATGCACATTATACGCAGTCTTTTCACAGGAAAAAAAAAAAAAAGAAAAATTAGAAGAATTCTTGTTCATTTTGCAGAAGCTGATGATAGCTTTATTGCAAATGGAATGGAAGAATGCCTATATTTGAACAATTTAAATTGTATTTGGAAAGTAAAAACAACGCAACTGTTTAATATGTGCAAATTTTTTCTATATTTTTTTATATATACCCCTGACATGTTTGGTTACATGTACAATTTGTTTGTTTCTTAATATAAAAAATTAATGAATATTTAATGATTAAATAGTCAAAAAATGTACTTTTTTTCAATATTTCTGTGTAATTATTAACCTGAAAGTTTAAAACAGTTTAGTAAGCATTTAAGGTCTTATATTATTTGATTTCTTTTTTGGTTCATACACTTTACTGATTGATTGATTGTTTGCTATAGTGAACCCAAAAAGGGACAATAGCAGGTTTGGAGGAGTTTAACCGCTCTGTAAGAACTTTTCAAAGTAAATCTAAGTTTTTTTTTAAACAGTCCACTAAGGGAAAAGCAAAAGTCCAATTATTTATAATATGTGAATATGTGTTTTGAGTTTGGTGGGTGTAGTTTGAAAGCTCTAGGAGGAGTATTTAAAAAATGAATTATTTTGAAAAACCTCAACCCAAAATGGTCAAGCTATCTGAAATATCTCTCACCACGTCTGAGTCTCCATAGAAGGAGGCCAGATCGAGAGGCGTTCGTCCGTTTTTATCGGCGTGGTCCGTCGCAGCTCCTCTTTCCACCAAGCAGCGAACCACAGACAGATGTCCTTTCAAACACCCCCAGCTGAGCGCCGTCAGACCCTCCTTATCCATCAGATCCATAGACGCACCTACAAATATACACGAGATGTGAGGTATACTCCATGCAAGCCTCATTAAGCTGTGCTTTTGTGCCATAAAGGTGTGTATGATGTACCCTGAGCCATGAGGAACTCCACCGTGTCCGGATGCCCCTCTGAAGCAGCCATCATCAGCGGAGTGCGGCCTTGTTTATCAGCCAGGTTCACATCCGCTCCATGCGACACCAACAGATCCACGATCTGAAAGAGTGCACACAGACTCAGTGCTCTCTGTTTTTCAAGGATAAAGCTGGAGAAGGAGCGTTTATCAGTTACCTGCCAGTGGCCTTGACGCACAGAGCTGAAGAGCGGCAGCACTCCTCTGCGGTTGGGCTGAGCCACAGAAGAGCCCTGCTCTAATAAAAGCTGACAGACTTCCAGCTTTCCTCGACCTGCTGCGGCTGACAGCGCTGAGGAGAAGAGCAGGAGAAAGCGCTCAGGCGATCATCACACACGGCTGATAGGGAACGTTCTCTTAAAGTTATGAACAGATGTTCTTGCAGTAACATCAATAGAAAAAATGATCTGGTCTTTAATAATGTTCTTATAGCTTTAGCACAAAAACATTATTTTCTTCCTGAAATGTTTTAGCTGGATGTTCGCCGAACGTTTTTAAATGTTACTACTGATTTCAGAACATTTTAAAGTAACATTCTCTTAATTTTTGCAAAATGATAAAATGGAATGTTTCCTTAATGCTCTCATAACCCTGATTTTATATATATATATATATATATATATATATGTATATATATACACACATACATACACATACACACACAAATATTTATATATGTATGTTTGTGTATATGTATATATATATATATATATATATATATATATATATATATATATATATATATATATATATATATGGGTCAAAGACAAAGATGTCCGCATCAAAAGAAATGATTTTATGTCCATAGAAAGCACATTCAATTTAAGTAAAATGTCTACTTTTAAGGTTTTAAATATGTTTTTGGAGAATAAAATGTCAACATTTGGTTGAAATAATGTTACATTGTCATTCAGTGTAACACAATATTTATGTAAAAAATCAAACAACATGCTTATTTTGACTTGTATATATTAAAATATATAAAAGAATAAGGGAGCATATTACATTTTATTGTGTTTTAAATGAGTAAAAAAAATATTTCTGACAAATAGGCCAAACCTAGGATAGTGGAAAATTTTAAAAATGTAAAATTACAACTAATTAGTATCTGGGGTGAAAGTAATTAGTCTTTTAATATGTCATAAATTGATTTTTGTTGTAAATATGCCTGACAAGACGCTGTTACACTGAATGACATTTTAGTGGGTGTCTTCTGTAAATCAGGGACAAATGTATGATATTTATTTTGTGCTCAGACAAACAAAAACAAAATTGTAATCGAATTAAACAGAAAACTTTTTAATTTTTGGGGGGAAAACAACAACAATTAGAGCAGTATTACACTTATTGTTTTTATGCTTAAACCCTTTTTTGTCTTTGACCCATATATATATATATATATATATATATATATATACACACACACAGGTGCATCTCAAAAAATTAGAATATCGTGAAAAAATTAATTTTGTTTTGTAACATTTCAAAAAGTGAAACTTTCATATATTCTAGATACATTACATGTAAAGTAAAACATTTCAAAAGTTTTTTGTTATTTATATATATATATATATATATATATATATATATATACAGTACAGGTCAAAAGTTTGGAAACATTACTATTTGTAATGTTTTTGAAAGAAGTCTCTTCTGCTCATCAAGCCTGCATTTATTTGATCAAAAATACAGAAGAAAAACAGTAATCTTGCAAAATTTTATTACAATATAACATAATGGTTTCTGTTTTAATATACTTTAAAATATAATTTATTTCTGTGATTCAAAGCTGAATTTCCATCAGCCATTACTCCAGTCTAAAGTGTCACATGATCCTTCAGAAATCATTCTAATATGCTGATTTATTATTAGAATTATCAATGTTGGAAACAGTTGTGCTGCCAAATATTTTTTTTTTGGAAACTGCGATACTTTTTTCAGGATTCTTTGATGAATAAAAGATTAAAAAGAACAGCATTTATTCAAAATAGAAATCTTTTCTAACAATATAAATCTTTGCTATCACTTCTTATCAATTTAACACATCTTTGCTGAATAAAAGTTTTAATTTCTTTCAATAAAAGAAAGAATAAAAATTTACTGACCCCAACCTTTTGAACGGTAGTGTATATTGGTAGAAAAGATTTCTGTTTTAAATAAATGCCCTTCTTTTTAACTTTTTATTCATCAAAGAATCCTGAAAAAAATATCACAGGTTCCAAAAAAATATTAAGCAGCTCAACAGTTTCCAGCACTGATAATAAATCAGCATATTAGAATGATTTCTGAAGGATCATGTGACACTTTAGACTGGAGTAATGGCTGATGGAAATTCAGCTTTGAATCACAGAAATAAATTATATTTTAAAGTATATTAAAACAGAAACCATTATGTTATATTGTAATACAATTTTGCAAGATTACTGTTTTTCTTCTGTATTTTTGATCAAATAAATGCAGGCTTGATGAGCAGAAGAGACTTCTTTCAAAAACATTACAAATAGTAATGTTTCCAAACTTTTGACCTGTACTGTATATATATATATATATATATATATATAGTTTTATATTTATAAATAATTTTTAATTTGATTGTCATTCACAATGCTTCCCCTCACAGTTTACTACCTTTACATTTTGACTGATTTCCAAATACTTTTTTGCTTCAAAAGTTTGTCAGGTTCACCTCGTAGCTGGTTGGTTTGGTTCATGACTGATAACTCTTAAACCAAGACTTTTTTAAAGATCCCTATGAGAACAAATGAATGTGAAAAATACTTCTAGATCCAAAGCTGACTCTTTCATGCCGGTTCAGATGCTGCCTTAGTAGTCAGCTGTATATGTAGGCAGCTCACTAGATTTTAGAACACAGTTATCTAAAAATCCTGTACCTGTCTCACCCCACAGGGTGTCATAGCTGTTAATCTGGGCGCGCTGAGTGTCCTCTTCATTCCTCTCGGGCAAGTCCAACAGATAAGACACGATCTTAAAGACACAGATACAGTTGGTACCCCAGTAAAAAAGTAATAGATTCAAAATGCATTTATTTTATACTAAGTATAGTTCAAATCTAATAACATGTTTACTGACATATCACTCGAGGCTTGCTGATATAAAAATTGTAATTAAACTTCACTACTTGTGCACATTTCAGTTTTAATGTCACTATTGATGAGGATTGTATGATCTTTGAAATATATCAGTATTTAAATACAAGTGATTTAGAAGCATACTTGCAATAGTTCCACTTTTGCACAATCAGATATACTTCAGTATATCTTTAGTTGGACTTCAGCACAATTTAATGTGCATTAAGTACAAAATTAGTCATTCCAATTTAGCATACCAGTTTAGTATACTAAAAGTACAATTGCAATTACAGTGCATAATATATAAATGCATTTGTAGTATACTTAGCATGAAATACATATATTTTAAATACATTTTAGTATATTTATTTTTCACTAGGGTAGCTATATGAGCAAAGAGCATGCAAGGAACCAGCAGAAGGCCCTTACCTCAGTGTAACCCATGCTCGCGGCTGCTATAAGGGCCTGCTGCACTGCAATGCTCTTGTTGAAAGTCGCAGTCTGAGGAGACATCTGCTGCTGATTCTGAGGAGCGTCTGCTTGAGTCTGCTGTTCAGACTCTTCTGGAGGCTCCTCTTGCTCCTCCTCCTTTTGCTCAGGCTCATGTGGCTCCGCCTCCTGTCGCTCAGGACTGGAGGGCTGAGACTCCTGGGGCGTGGCTTGAGTGGGGGAGGGTGTGGCATCTGGTGGAGAAGGCATGGCCTGTGTGGGGGAGGGTGTGGCCTGTGGTGGAGAGGGCGTGGCCTGTGACTCTGGAGGGGAGGGGCTCTGGAGGTGACCCCAGTCACTCTGAATAAGGAACTTCAACACCTCCAGATGTCCTCTGAGAGCAGCATGCACTAGAGCACACTGACCGTGTCTGTCCAGGTGGTCGAGCTATGGAGAGAACAGACATGTATAAATATCATTCTGCATGGTCTGATGCGAGCTGCATGCCTAAATCAAAGCTTTAAAGCTCCTAGATGGATTTTATCAGTCCTACAGGTGAACAAAGTGTTTACAAGGTCTCTCAAATGTTTGCGCTTCACAGCAAGATCTATTAACTAAACCATTTGCAAGGTTGGAATCAACAACCAGAATTTTGTTGTAAAATATCTGAGAATCTGTTTTAAAATATACCTTAATTTAAAAATCTACCCACATTGTTTGATTAGTTGATCAAACTTCAAAGTCTAGAAGCTAAATACTTTACTACTTAAACAAGAAGCCTAGCAAAATATCAGTATATCAAGCAGACTCTACTAAAATGTCCTCATTCTCATGAAGCATTAGGAAGTTTATTCATTTAAGTTTGTTCAACTTAGAATTGTAGTTTTGATAGTGTTTGCAGTTAAATATATTTTTAAATATTGCTTTTGCAAAATATTTTCAAATAAGTTACATTTTATTTATTTATTTAAATGTACGTCATCATTTAAATTTCTAGATTTTTTTAATGCAGTAAAGGATGCATTAAATTGATCAAAAGTGTCAATAAAGACATTTATAATGTTACAAGAGATAAAGGTTTTAATAAATGCTGTTCTTTTGAGCTTTCTATTCATCTGTGAATCCTGAAAAATAAAATGCATCACAGTTTCCACAAAAATATTGTGCAGCACAATTGTTTTAAACATTAATAATAATCAGAAATGTTTGTTGAGCAGCAAATCAGCATATTAGAATGATTTCTGAAGATCATGTGACACTGAAGACTGGAGCAATGATGCTGAAAAAACAGCTTTGATCACAGAAATAAATTACAGTTTAACACATATTCACATAGAAACAGCTATTTTGAATTGAAATAATATTTCACAATTTTACTGCATTTTTGTTCAAATAATTGCAGCCTTGGTGAGCAGAAGACTTTTCCAGACTTTTGAACAAAAGTGCATACAATTTTAATTTATGCATTTAATTGTTCCATTGCACATTTAAAAAATAAATATAAAGTGCTGATTTTTAATTCACACCTGAAAAAAATGTATTGAAACATTATTACTCTTAATAATTACAATTCTGCACTTTTTATAGGTGACTTTAAAATACATTTGTGACACTGACCATGTGAACTCCTCTAACTTTTAACTATTAAACACAATCACACTGGTGTAACTCAAATTGTTCAGCTGATAATATAACTTGCTAGATTGAAAAATGCAAAACAGAAGCATTTTACACATGGTCTCAGACTTTCAAACAACACTGTATATAGCTTCAATGCAGTCATTCTGGATTGTAGCTTACAGCTAGCTATCATATTAAATTAGAATCTTGACTGTAGTTATAGTTTCAGTAAGTTACAGGTTTTTCAACATGATTGCTCAATCTTAGAAACACAACTACATTTATAGTGCAGAGTGATTTCTCTCGTACCTTTGCTTTCCTCCTGCAGAGGGCAGTAACGATCCCCAGGTGTCCAGCGGCGGCGGCGTAGCCCAGCGGAGTGAGGCCGCTCTCAGATGTCGAGTCCATACTTGCGCCATACTCCAGCAGCAGGTGCACCATGTCCGAGTAACCCAGGTGAGCGTGCACACAGAGCACCGGAGCATTGTTCAACACCTCCGTACGGTAGTTCACATTAGCACCTCCCAGAATCAGCAGCCGTGACACCTACACAACATTCAGGTAAGAAACACAATTAATAAACACTAGTGTTTTCAGCAGCTAAAAATGGTTTTAAATCAGTTATTTCTATCTTTTGCTGTGGGAAATATCAGTTTACATTTCCAAACATTGATTTAGCCATTAATTGTAATAATCCAGTGAGATTTTTGAGATCTGATCTGATCATCATCCAGTCTGTCTGGAATGACATGAAGAAACTGAACAAACTGAGACAGTTTTACTAAACAGGGCAAATTATATTCCAAAACAGCGCTGATGGGCGTGGACATTTCTGTGGGTGATTTACTAACAACACGCAAATTAAAGAACACAGACGCAACATCTCATTTACATATCGACCAACGCAATATACCAAGCGCAGCGCAAATTAGAGCAGTTGTAAATAAAGAACAAAGAAATAAAGAAGCCACAGTATGTTGAAAAGAACCAGAGGCCAAAAAATGAAGAAGTTTAGATAGAGCTGGTATTGAGTGACTCCTAGCTGAGGGTTCAAGTCGTCTTTTATTACCTGAAGCAAATTAAAAATAACATCGGCTTGGCAAACGATATTTTCATGTTCTGCTTGCATTCCAATTAAATTAATACGTGGAAAAAATCCTCTTCTTCTAGCACACGCTCTCTGTTCTCTGCGGCGCCTCCTCTAGCAACAATAATCGCAGGCATTTCAAGAGCAAAATAGTTTAAGACATGCTTTTTTGGGGTGTTAAATAATGGCACTAATGCCAGTAATTTGACGAGTGCAAACGTTAGTAAATCTCGTTGCGTGATTCATTTGAATACTCTCCTCCATAAATTTAGCATCTGAAAGGGAAACTCCTACAAATGCATATTCAATAAGATCAGGCGCAAAAATAACTGTGTCCGCGCCTCTTCAGCGCTAATTCTATACTGCGTGTCTTTAGTAAATCCTGACAGTACTGTTTTAACACCAAAAGATGGTTTGCACTGACACAAGCTGTTAGTAAAACTGGCCCTAAATCCAGAAGAACTGTGGAGAACAACGTCTCCAAGATCCTTCAAGAAAGCTACCTGCAAAGCTACAGTACTGTTAAACGTTTTAGGCACTTGTGTAAAAATGCTGTAAAATGAGGATGCTGTCAAAAATGATGTTTTCTTCATCAACTAACTTCTATGAACTAAATGAAATCATCATTTGTTGTGAGCATCCTTTGTGTTTAAAGCAGCTTTTGCTCTAGCTGCACTTGCTCATAGTTTCTCAGGAGCTTTGCAGGAG